>APFE031411930.1:1058-18616 GCA_000404065.3 Pinus taeda
TTTCATAAGCAGTTAGAATTCCATGTAGCTGAGACATAGTAAGAATTCGTAGATTTCCTTTTCTTCAATTGCAGATACTTTAGATTCAAACTTGGGGGACAATGACCTTAGAACCTTTTCAACCACAATAGCCTCTTTTATTTCTTCACCCAAATTTTCATGCAATTAACAATCTCATCTACCCGAAGAAAGTAGTTAGCCACACTTTCATCATTATACATCCTGAGATTCTCATACTGAATCCTGAGAGTTTGAAGTTTATCACGCTTTACCTGTTCATCTCCTTCATAGCTCAAGACAATCTTGTCCCATATTTCTTTTGCTGATTTATATTGCATAACCTTCACAAACTATGTTTGAGATAAGCATCCCAGCAAAGTATACTACTTTAGCATTTGTTTCATATTTCTTCTTTTCGGCCACATCTGTAGGAGTAGCTGAAGGAAAAGTGTAGCCTGTCTCTATGATATCCAAAACATCCGTACCAAGAGATTGAAGATATGCAGTAACTCTTACCTTCCATAATTGAAGTTTGTCCCATCAAAAACCGGTGGCCTGATAGATGCTTCCCTCTCGTAGTTGCTCATGATGAAAGATCTTCCTTCAAGCGATCAAGCTTCTTAGAAGGACCTGCGCTGATACCAATTGTTGAAAATAATACTGAGAGGGGGGGTGAATCAGTATTATCTAGTCCTTTTAACAAAGCTTCCTTATTTACACTTTGAATTATTTGTGCATATCAGTACCATAAAACAATGAGCATGAACAAGAAAAACAGACAGTCACATCAAAGAACACCAGATATAAGGTGGAAACCCAATGTGGGTGAAAACCACCTGCTGCAATATGTCTCTATCTTCTTTCAAATTAGAAACTCCTTTTACAATGGTCTTGTACTGGTGCAGTCCTTTACCAGTACGCAGGCTGCAACCTGCAGAGAGCTACAACTCTTTCTCGTTTTCCAGTCTCTCCTGGAAGGGAGCTACAACTCCCTACTTCTTTTCTTTCAGGGACCACTTTTCATAAAATTTCAAACTGGATCCATAAATATCAAATGATCATCAAGTACTAGTAAGTCACCCAGATAACCAGATCCACAATAACAGAAAACTAAACCCAGAACACCTTCTGCGGCATCTCCTGCAGCGCCTCCGCACTTCCGCAGCTGCAGCGCTCGAGAGATCACCCTTCACAGATTCGCTTTCCACTTCACTTTCATATAGATCGAGCTTTTGAAACAATAACCCAATATTTCAGATCTTAAGATATTCAACCCAAAAGCATACACAAGCCAAATGATCTCCTTTGCTGTATATAGGCAAGCTCTTCCTCAAATCATGGACCAATACCACGGGCCAAAACCATAACAAACCAATACCATCAACTCAATACTAGGGATCAACACGTCTGTCGAGATGCCATGGTCCAAAAACCATAGGTTCAAATTCCAAGGACTAACTACCATGGACCAAAGGTTAAGTTTTCCACATGAAATAAACTTTTCTCTGCATAAAATTCCGTGAACTTTTCTCCTGCGTACTTCTTAATTCTCATCATATTGAGAGCCATGCCATGGGTGTTGCCATCAAGTACAACATCTGTAACATATAACCATACTAGAAACATAATGCCAAAAGAAAGTTGGTTTCAGTCATAAGTTTGGCTAATCCTTGTCCTTTTATCAGCTTGGTTGGTTTGATATCAATGTCATATTCTAGTATGGTAGCTATCCATTTGCCCCTTTTGCCTTCAATTCCCTCTTGAGTTAAGATGTCTTTAACAACGGTGTTGGGCACATAAGAAATCACATGAGAGTATAAGATGTAAACTCTAAAGTCCTTAATAGCCTTTACAAGTGCATATGCTTGTTTTTCCATGATTTGATATTTGAGTGGAGCATCTCTAAGTGCCTTGCTAAAAAAGGCTATGGGTTTTTCACATCCCTGGTCATCTTTTTGAAGCAAAACAACAACAATTGTATGTTCAGATGCAAATGAGAATATGATAAAGTCTTTATCAAAATTCGGGCTTGTAAGGACTGGTGTTTGAGTCAAAGCTTTTTTGATTTCTTCAAAGACATGTTTAGCTTCTATTGTCCACTTAACCTTGGAATCTTTTTTCAGCATGTTGTTCAGCAATCTTATCAGTTCGGCCAGATTTGGTATGAATTTTCTTAGAAAATTGATCTTCCCCAAAAACACTTGTAGTTCTTTGATGTTTCTAGGGTGAGGAACTTGCAGAATAGCTTGTATTCTGTCTGGATCAATTCTAATTCCTTCTTTGGAGATGATATGGCCCAATAATATTCCTTGTTCTAGGCCAAACAATGATTTCTTGGGATTCAGTGATATACCATATTTTCTGCAGATTAAAAATACTTGTCTGAGGTGATCTAAGTGTTCTTGATCTGACTTGGAGAATGTAGTAAGGTCATCTAGGTAAATGACTAAAAAATCATGGATTTCTTTAGCAAAAGCTATATCCATGGCTCTTTGAAAAGTTGCTCCTGCATTCTTGAGTCCAAATGGCATTTTTACATATTTGAAGGTTCCCCAAGGGGTTGTAAAAGCAGTTTTATCTTGATCATCAGGGTGCATTAGGATCTGATTGAAGCCTGAGAATCCATCCAACAGTGAGATCCTTGGAGCACCCACTACCCTTTATAGAATGTGATCCATTTTGGGTAAGGGGTAATTATACTTTAAAGAGACTTTATTCAAATTTCTCAAATTGACACACAGCCTAATCTCCCCTATTTTCTTTCTAGTGGGCACCAGATTTGAAACCCATTCTGAGAATCTGATGGGTACAATAATTCCAGCCTCATACATCCTTTTGACTTCTTTCTCAATTAAAAGGAGGAGCACAGGGTTTACCCTCCTAAGTTTCTGCTTGAAAGGTTTTTTATTTTCTTTGAAAGGTATGGTGTGTTGAATGATAGAAGTGTCATAAGACTTTAGGTCCTCGTAGCTCCATGCAAAAACATCTTGAAATTCTTTGAATAGTTCAATATACTTCAGTTTTTGGTTAGGAGGCAGAGCTTTGGGCAATTTTATCATTTTGGGATTCTCTGCAGTTCCTATATTACAGTCCTCAATTTTTGCGTTTAATGGATGCATTTTAGGTTTTCTAGAAATGTCATTTGAGTCAAAAATATCCTCTACAGGAGTCAAGCCTGTAGGTAAAAAATTATCTTCAAATCAATCACTTCACATTTTGCTCCAATAGCTTCATTACATTCTGTTTCTTCAAGTTCCTATAAATTTGCTTTAGCAAACTTTGTTGGATGTAGCATTTGGTTTGCTGTTCCAACAGAAATATGTGTTTCAATTGTGTCTGTTTGATCATTTTCACTTATGGTGCTTGTATTTATTTTTGTGTTGGAGAACTCTTCTTTAAGGGTCAGGAAATTATTGATTTGAATGTCACTATCAAATACTTGCCAATTTTTTGACATTATTAGGTACAGTTGGCCTATGTTTAATCTCAGATGAGAATCAGTAATTAGGCTTAAATGGCAGTTTACAAGTACTGGCAAAAGTTGCTAGACTGCGAGCATGTAGATTCTTGGAATTTTGGTGAGCTGAGATTCTAGGAAAGTGTTGAGAATTTCAATTGCTGCAACTCTGTATGATCTTAATCTAATGTCATTTGTGATAAAGTTTCCTTTCATTTGCTGAATTATCAAATCAGAATCTCCTAAAACTAATATCCTATCCGTCACTAGGCTTTTGATCACTTTGAGCCCAAGCAGAAGGGCCTCATATTCGGCCATGTTGTTGGTGCACCTAAAATTTAACCTATATGCATGTCCTTCAGCATGATCATTTTGCATATTGTGTATCCAAATGCCTACCCCTGCTCCCAGCTTATTGACAGATCCATCAAATTCCAAATACCATAGGATTTCTTGTTTAGAGCTATTATCAGAAATTTTCAAGATTTGTTTAGCAGGTAGGTTTGAATTTTCAGTCTCATGGGATTCCTCTTGTGTGACTATCAATTTATTGTTCTCTGAGACTTCTTGGATCTGAATAGTGGATTTCTCATTTAGGAGTTCATCTTGGCCTAAGACCAGAATTTTGACATCTGATGGGGCGCAAATCTCAGTGTTGTACAAGATGAAAGAATCCATGTCTGAATGCATAGAATAAATGGGAAAGTTTTGGGGTTTTTCTTGGCTACTAACCACATTCTTCATCAAATTTTCCCTATATAATCTCTTTGGCTGGCCAAACACTGAGATGGTGGCATAGGACATGTCAAGCTGTAAAGAGCCCTGAAGCTTGGCACCCCAAGATCTAGATAATAAGATTCCATATTTGGGTGGGATATCAGCCACTACTACATCCATTAGAATAGTCTTGGCTGGGTATTGGACCAGTGATACACACAGATCTTTAATCAATCCTAGGCATCTGACTTGACTAGAATCAAATGAAAATAGGTCCTTGTATGGCCTAGTTATGTCTAGTTCTAATTTTTCCATCATTGATTTGGGCATCAAATTGTGAGAGGCCCCAAAATCAAACATTGCATTGTGAAGTATCTTATCATGAATGTTTAAACTGACATAGAAAGGAGGAACTCCTCCATCTACAGACTTTCCATTTACTTCAGGACCAAATATAAGTTCTAGCTGGTCATCAAGGACATTCACTGCATCTCTATTTTCTGGAATTTGTAGTGTCCTACTGATTTGTTCTCTAAAGACTTGATGCTTAGGCAATTCAGATAGTGGAATGGCTATTTTTAACTTGCTTATTTCGGTCTCCAAATTGAAAGGTTTTTCTGTTTGTATTTTAACATTTCAGGCAGCAAGGTTATCCTTTTCAGTTGAGTTTTTTGTAAATAATTCTTTCATTGGAATATTATTATGAGCTAAAGTCACTTTTACACCATTTTCTAAAGGTTCCTCTATGATTTCTTCAAGTGGAAAAATAGGTGGAGGGTGTTGGTCTGATTTTTGTTTGGCTGAAACATCTTCAACGATTAGAGTATTTGGATTTGAAATTGGTTCAGGAGTACTTTGTATATGAGAATCCTTGAGTTTGGTTTTAGTTGGCTGTTTGATTTCCTTCTGCTTGTTGTCATAAGAGATATCTATTCTCCTACTTCTCAATTTATACTGTTTATGGACTTCATATACAGCTGTGTTATACCCTTCCTTAAAATCAAAGGACTCCCATGATTGCATTTGAAACTGACCAAGAGTGTGAGCCTCTTGATCTTCTTGAGTTAGGAAAATTTGTTGTCCACTATTGAGACCCATCAAATTAATCTGAGTATCTTCCATGGGTTCACTAGAAGTTGAAGCTTCAGCATAGTTTTCTTGAAATGGTGGTCTGGTGTTTTGGTCAGGACCAGCTTTCCCAGTGTTAGAATTATGTTTTTTCCTAAAGTTTGGATTCCTCCCAACATTACTTGGTTGGCCATCCCATGATGATTTCCTCTCCATAGTTTCAACTCTATCCCCAAGTCTATCCATACCTTTAATAATCGCATCCAATTTTTGTTCAAATGCAGAAGGCTCTTCCTTAAAAATCATTCTTCTCTCAGATCTCACCCAGTTTCATTCAGAAATAAGATTAGCCTTTACACTGATAGCTATGCTTTGCATGTCTTCTAAGCTTGGAGGAGCTCTTTCCCTGAGCTGGTAGGCCATGTCCGAGTCAAATCCATCAGGGAATTTGATCAAGGCAAAGTTTGGTGGTGGTCTAAGATTCTGAGGAATAGCATTATAGGCATTATTAAATCAGGCACAATAATCTTGGACACTTTCTTGTGGTCCTCTTTTTAGGCTATCATATTCTGATAGGATATGTAATGGATCCTTCTTCTTTTCCCATTTGTTCAAGAATTTTTGATAAAGGGCTTCTGGATTAGCAATAGTATTTACAGGGAGTGCCCTAAACTAGGCCCTGACATCGCCAGTTAAACTTTGGACAAAGATCTTCATCCTGACATCATCATCATCAATTTCATAATTCTCAAAATAGTCTATCATTTTCTTTGTATGTTGTTGTGCTGTGTAGGTACCAACACCATCAAAATAGGTGATTTTGCTTTGGTAATCCTGAGGCATAGCCCCTGGATTTGCAGGTAATTGCAAGGGAGCATATCGGTTTGCCATATTTACAGGGATAAATGCTACAGCTGGAAGAACAGGGATTACAATTGAAATATGGGCTGTAGATGGGGGGGTAGAAGAGATGGTTTGGAGGAATAATGGTGAACTAGGAGAAGCTAGAGTGATAGGAGAAAGGGCTTGTGACTTTCCAGCAGTAAGTTGAGTTTGGATAGGTTTCTGTTGAAGTGTTTCAGGATTTGAATCAGCAGAACTCTCTTGTTTTTCAGGTTTTCTAAGGCTCTTAGGAATCAAATTAGGATTGTCAAAAATAAGTGGGGGATTTGGGTCTAGGTTTGACCTAGTGTAACGAGTTTTCTTCTTTGGAGCCAGCTTCTAAAAGTATATTTTTTGGTATTTTCTGGAAATATTTGAAGGATACAAGTTTTGACAATATTATGAAGGGAGCTTTTGAAATATAGAAGGCGTTGGGCTTTCCTTCAGGTATGTTTGAAACAAGGGAACTGATCAAATATTTGAGACAACTGTTTAAATCCTAAAGCCTAGGCAGGAGATAGACTAAAATAACTTTTATTTACTCCTATGATTGCATAGCAAAAACAGTTTCAAAAGCTACCTGGCTAACTTCAAACTCCATCTGTAGTTTTTAGAAACTAGACAGCAGTAACAAACAATCATTCAGAGTCCCCAGCGGAGTCGCCAATGATGTTATCACTCAGGTTGTCCCCTAGGAAGATTCTAAGGACGGGATATGGCCAAGGTAACCACAGACCAATCTTTTGAACACAGATTCTAGCCAATATGCATCCAGAGAGGGCTCTCTCTTTATGATTTAGCTTTGTTTGAGGTATTTTAGGCTAGTTATGATGTACAGGGTTTTGTTTTAAGTTTGTTGGATGGTGATCTTGAACAGAACTAGGATGAAAGTATGAACAGTTTATTCCATTGGGCTAATGGAGTCTATGAGGGTGAACAACTGAATATGATTTCTTTGACTAAAGGTGATACTACAGAGCAAGTTAATCAATCTTGGAGCAATTTTATGATCTGGAAGTAGATGGAATGAAAGCCAGTGGGTGAAGGGCAGTTAAGAATCCTTCATCATGTTGGCAGAGGGAAAATGCATGAGTATTATCAAGGAGCAGTAAAGAATTTCTTATTAATATTCAAAGTGGAAGAATTAGTGGAAACAGGAGCAGCTAAGAATTCCTGTTTATGCTAACTCTGAAGAAAACATAAGTAATAATAGAGATTGAACACAGAGTGTATTTTAAACAAATTATGGGCTATTCTTTTTCTCCATTACTAAGATTATGAAACACATATGAAATTTGCAAACATAGAGAATATAAAACACATGTTAGAATAACTTATTGATCCATAGAAAGACACAATAATTCCGTAGCAAGAACCAAGAGCATCAAATCCAAATTTAGACGGTGCAGCAACATTGAACTTCAATGGCCTTTGTATTAAAAATCCTCAGAGTTACAGCACAGTCCAGAAGAGATATCATCAACCTCGAATACATCTCACAGGGAGGTATTTATACAAAAAAGAGTTACAAAATATCTTATGGAAAAATATCCCGCAATAACTTCATCCATCTACTTTATAGGAGAAGTAAATGAGAGAAATGAATGCAGAAGTAAATGTTGGTGTGCTAGCTGTTTAGTTGGTCAGATATATTTGACTTTTTGAACTGAGTGAGTCGGCTGGTAGCTGTCCCTTTATTCTGTGTTCCTGCATTGCTGTCTAGGCCTTTTCATCTGTGCCTGATTCCGCTTTAATGCATTTTTTCGTGACTCCCTTCATATGTTGTTTTCAATTTTATGATATGTGGCACGTGCATCAAATTTGATTAAATGCATATGATCAAAAAGAGAACTAAAATTACCTTGGTAAAACCTCTAACATGCTCTGCCACCATTGGTTTGTTGGAAATTGATGTCTTTGCATTTTTATTAATGTTTCATCTGCTTCAGTATACCTGTAAAAATTGGGCTGGACTTAAAAAAGATGTGTTATTTCATGTTCAATATAGAACACATTTTCCAATTTGTCATATAAGCTCTATCCAGAGGGAGGTGCTATGTCTTCTGAAGTGCTTGATGATGCTGTGATCTGATTGGAAACCTATGTATTCACCCTGTGAGCATATTGTTCATGTGTCAACAGTCTCTGATTACTGGTTACCAAACTGGGTAGACCCTTTTGCTGCAAGACTGTAAACTTTTTTGTAAAGGCATTTATTTCTATCTGCATTTCTTGGCACTTTCTCTCCAGATTCTGTATAAAATTGCTCATGGTCAGCACCTTTTTCACTGTCAATATAGTACCTGTTTTGTCCCTGATCTCCAAAGCTGTTAGTTTTTCCCTGGTGTGAGTATTCAAAAAATGAATTAGTTTATTGGCCTGTTCGGGCATGTTTCCCAATGATGCTCTGGCCTTTTGAATCTCTACTTGGGCTATTTCTATCAATTCAATTTGCTCATAGATAGTTTGTATTGATCTCCATTGATCAGTGATGGACTGGCCAATCTTAGTCCACAAAATTGTTTTGATTTCTGATAGAGGTTTATGAAGAGCAAGATCTTTCTCCAAGGATTTTACCTTATGTTCCAAGGCCTTTACCTCTCTTTTTTTTCTACCACATCTATTTTAGATTTATCATAGCTTACCTCTAACTTGGCCAATTTTTCTTTGGCTTCTTTTAGTTCTGCCATTTGGAGTTCTAACTCCTTTATTGCCTTCATCATCTCTTCCATGCCCATGCTGGTATCTAGGGCTGTTTTTGTTGCTGCTGCTGAAGCTGAGGTACCTGTTGTTGATGTTGGGAAAGTGGGAGGGACTGCTACTGCAACTGTGGGAGGGCCAATGGCAACTGTTGGAGCTATTTCAGGTGGCTGGGAGGTCGACTCTCCCTGCTTGGATTGCAATGCTTTCTCCAATTCTTGCTCCGTATCATTTAACCTTTGATTCATCCTTACCAATAAGTCCACCATGTCTTCCTCTGCCTTTTTCTGTGCCAGCTCTATTTTTTGTTGATGCATGGTAATTGGTATCTTTAATTGCCTCCTTAGTGCAACTATATCCTCCTCTTTTTTCTTTATGAGTGCCTTGATGCCCTTTACATCCTTGGGATCATGCCTGAGCTCAAGAAGACTTGTCTGCTTGATCGCCGCAACAGAAGAAGAAGAAGACATGGAGGAGGATATCCAACCGTTGTGCTCTGCAACAAAACTGCTCACATATGTCCCTCTGCGAAAGGGAAAAACCAAAGTGCTGAAGGACCTAGACAAAACAAAGAGTTCACTCTAGACCCTGCTCCTCCCAGATGGCATTGTATTTGAGGGTACACACCTAGGTCGCATGCCAACCATGAAATTTGAAGACTGGGACCTCACTGACTGCAAGAAGTTCCTGCACCTAGAGACTGGGAACCTAATGAAACAGAACACTGAGGGGGTGGTGATAACGTTAGAGCTGTGGAAGTGGCTGCGCGGTGTGGAAAAGGCAGAGTTGTTGCACTTATTATGGATACCACATTTTCACCGCGTGCCCATCACCATTTTCGTCATCATGCAGCTACTCTGCCTGGTGCATGATGGGTATCTATGGCTGAAGGAACCTATTCCCATCACGGTATACCTTATTCACCACATCTCTCGGCTCCCCTATAAAGGAAAGGACCCCACGACTATAGCCATAAAAGGTAGAAATTTGGCTCTGGTAGAAGCAATGAAGGAAAAATATAAGTTGGAGAAGAAGAAGAGGGGCTATGCCATCTCCAGCATCAAGGACAAAGGGGTGTGCATAGCAACCCAACTCCTGGCCAGCAAAGTTATGAGGAAGTGTCATGCCGATGAGGTACCGATGCCAATGGTCACGCTGGATGAGAAGTGTGCAGAGGGGGTCTAGTTCACCTGGTCCAAATTCCTTTACGAGGAATTTTTGACAAACTGTCGCAAAGCCCAGGAGCAGGGTAAAACTTTACACTATGCGTGGTTTCTATTATCCATATTGCTAGTAGTGGGAGAACTACCAGAGGATAGTCAGTTCCCTAGAATTGACAAAGAGTTACCCGAGGCCATGAAGTACACTTTGCTCTGGGCCACAAAGGATGCGAAATGGATTTTTAACACCAAAATCTTCTGGGTGCTCATGGAGGCAAGCATCTAGATGTGTATCAATCAGAGGCCACTCCTGTCACCTACGGTGCATAATAGTCTACAGTGTTTTGCAAACTTCAAAGCTGATATGCACAACATTTACATCAGGGTGCGAAAGGATCCAGCGAAGCAGTGGATGAAGCTACCATTTGTAGCCACTGACGATGTGATTTTTACAGTCTTGAAGACATGGCCTCCCAAATGGTGTGCCCCGGATCTGGCAGAACTAGAGAAGGTGACAACACAGAAGAAAAAGGATGATGCCAAGCTGTGCATCACCCAATTGGTAGAGAAAAGGCCAAAGGAAAAAGCAGAAGCTAAGGTAGGGGCAGCGTGAGAAGCGGCATAGAAAGCCACAGAGTAGAAGAAGGCCGCAGAAGTAGAAACGACATCAGAGGTAGCAGAGGCAGCAACAACACAGGAAGATGAGCACCAAGCAATGTCCTTGCCGAGGCAGGAGGTAGAGGAAATAGAACAATAGAATGGAGCACGGACCCAGGGGCTGCATCCACATAGTTAAAGCGACCATGCATCGTAGAAAGAGTAGGACCGCGAAAAAAGGTCAAGGCCTCGAAGTTGGCCATTAACACGATCACCTTAATCAAAGGTGATCTCCATGACATCGATGAGATGGTCCAAGATGTCACAAATGAAGTGCTTCAGGATTTTATGCAAGAACATCAGACTGTGTTGGGGCCCCTCAAGGCGTAGTTGCAGGAATTATAGGTGCGACCCCCTCAGGTGGGTACCCTTTCTACCCACCTCGCAGCAGGATCTTTGGTAGCAGAGCAGATGCTGCATGCATGGATGGACAATATGATAGTATTTCTGGAAGGGGGCATAATTGCAACAAATGTGATTGATAGATTTATGGTTAGCATGTTGAAAGGACTTGGCCTTAATTTGGCTTCCCTTGCATGAGAAATGTTGTATCAACTACAGGATGGGATAGCAGCAGAACTGCATGCCAGGGAGAGCCACAGGATCCAAGTTCTGGGCGAGCAAAAAATAAATATAGAACAACTCAGCTTGCAGCGTGACGAGTTGGTGTTGCAAAATAAACATTTGTTGCACACGGTAGATGATGCTTGCCAACGCATCCCAGAGTTGGAAATCACAGCAGATCTACTGGTAGAAGTGCAGATCCACAGTTTGGCAATTGGAGTCCGCGAGGCTAGGGAAGAGACAGTAAAGGTGCAACTGGAGCTGAATCTCTAGATCGCTGAGCTATGTTTGAAGGCATAGCCTTCCACTCCTCTATAAATCTAAGAACAATGTGCTAGCACTATTGTAGTAGGGTTGGAAGAAATTGGCGGTTTAGTACGAGACTGCACCAACATGTTGGAATAGGCACTTGAGGTCCTCACGACTTTCCAGGAGGACCCCAACATCCAGTGGCTAGAGACAGAGGTGCGCAAACTCCAACAACAGTATGACAATATTAGAGGAGCTGTACAGACAATAGTCCTCACTCAGCAACTTCCAAGGATGCAGCAAGCCAAGGCATTAAAGGAGCAGTTGAACACAGTACGCCATAAGGAAGCAGTTCTCAAAGCACACGTTCAGCCATCAATTGACGAGGACTTCATGATCACGGTGAATATAAAAGGAAAGCTTGTGCACATATAGGGGATGTATGCAAAAATACAGGGAAGCACACCAGACACAGAGGTCTCAATAGAATGGATCCAGTAGGTTCAGCAAGCAGCAACTCAGTGCATTGCAAACTTTAGCACCATTCGAGAACAGTTGGAGGGACTTCGCGCCAAGATCACTGCACTGACCGAGTGATTCAAGGGTGAGCCACGATGTTTGTTTTGGGGGCCTATTGGGCATGGAACCCCCCCACAGCATGTTTTGGGGCTCAAAGCTCAAGTTTTTAGTTAATATTGTTGTAAAGCTTCGCGAATTGCGGGCGCGAAATGTATGTTAGAGTCATAGGGTTGTCTTCCCTAGTTTGAATGTAATGTCAGCTCACAAACCATGGGATTGCATAAATAGAGCTAAGCTCTACGTGTAAAAGGAAGAAAGTGAGAGAGAAGTAGGATATAGGAGCTTAAAGCAAGTATCTAAGTGTGTCTTGGGTCATAGAGTAGGAAATAGCTCTGCAGCTGAGTGTGCGAAGGCCTAGTTGTCCGTAGCTGAGTGTGTGGACCCCTGCGGCTGAGTGCCCAGGGTGGAATAGAGTCTGTAATTGAAGGAAGAGAATAATAAAGAGAAGTTTGATCTGAATTTTGTGTATCTTTTCTTGAGTTATTACATGTTTGATATTGATTGCTAATGGATTGTTTATTTATTGTGTGCACTTGTATGAATGATTTATATTGGTAAGTATACTTTACACATGCAAGTAAGCTAAGTTAATCAACTAATATCGGGTTACTAGTAAGGACTTGGGTAATAACACTATTCGGCCCCTGAGTAGGCCTACGCGAAGGCATCATCTCAGGCTGCAAGGTATGGGTAAGTGCACATAGTGACGTGCATGTCGTGGACCACTTGAACTCCTCAGACATCCCCAGGGTACGAAAATCGGGTTCTAGCACCCTCCCATACTACTTCAGTTGAGATCTCAGTCCGTGCTCCAAGGACTGTTGCCAAAAGGGCTAGTAGTACCAAGATTTGTTTGGCTAAATTACCTACGAACCTGGGTTAGGCCCTAAAAAGCCAACACAAAGCCAATAAATTTCCAACATGAAAGGGACATGATGCAAGTAGAAGCACGCTCATCAATAACAGTCTGATGAATAGTCTTCCATTTGATAATAACTTGTATAGAAAAGGAAAGGTTATGTGGGAGATGAGGAATGTGGTTTTCAAGATCAAAAGTAATCATGTTCAAATCTGTATGATCAATCCCTCCTAGGGCGGATAGTAATTCTTTCCTTTGTGATGGAGAATTTTGAAGGACTTCCAAAGAAGACATCACCAAAGGCGCTTGAGCTAAATCTTCCACAATATTATAATGTTGAGAGGCTCGTGCATTCAGATTATACGATGACTTCCAAAGAACACCTTTGGGAGGCAGTCAGATAATGGAACCATTGCTAGGTCGTTCAATATGAAGAGGACTAGAATTGGATGGAGTGGAAGTAGAAGGCATATTAGTGGCATCCTTTTCCATAACCAGTTTGGTAGGAGTTTTATAGTCTTTTGATTGAGTAGCAATAGAGTCAGGTGTCATGCCATTCATAAAAACTTGAGAGCTTATAGATGTAGAGGATTGAGGTTGATCTACCAATTGAGTCTATTGTGATGGAAATGGTTCTTTCAACACAACCGACATCCTCGGGGTACCTTTTAGAAGACAACTAACCTCAACATGATGCGGATAATAATTTATATAATGATCTTCATCACATATAAGACAAGGATATTTCAGCTTGTGTTTGGGTTCATCATCAACAAACCGTTTAGGAGGATCATGTTTAGGGGTATTAGAATTATCATTACCTTTACCTTTCTTTTTCCCTTTCGAGCTTTTGTCTACTGTGGTAGATTGGAAAAAATTCGCCTCGGATGTTTTACCAAGATTTTTGGGAGTATTCGAAGGAGGAGGAGGTGTAGTAGCCAGAATAGATTTATGTTTTGTAGAAGTGGAAGAAGCATGACTAGAAGTTTGAGCTACTAAACCAATAATACCATTAATGGGTAGTGTCTCCGCAGGTTTAGAAGATTCCAAATCAGTTGAACATTGCAGGGCATTTGGTAAGAGATCATAAAGCATGTCATATTGTGAATATACCAAATCCAGATACTAAGCATGGGCAATGGCTTGTTCTTCAGTTACATAATGACTGATAGCTATGTCTTTTTTGATTTGATGAACGAATGACTTAGTAAAAAAATTTGGTCAAAAGTTCATTAGGAATATCAAATTGAATAAGATGACATTGATGTCTCCATGAATGGATGTGATTAGAGTTGTGGGTAGCAGTTGTTTATTTCAAAGACGTTAGAAGATGGTTCTGAGTTTCATATCGAATTGGTAGCTGAAAGTGAGAGATAAAGGCCATAGATAATCTATTGAAATATTGAAAGGCACCTCTAGGTAACTCGATGTACCACTTGGTGGCAACACCCATTAGAGTGCACTAGAAAATACACAGTTGAATGGAATCTTCAACCTAAGAATTGGATGAACACCATAAATGGTAGGTCATGACATGAGCTTGGGGGTCTTCTTTAGACTTCCCTTTGAATTTTGGACAATCAAAAGGAATTTTCATAGGAATTGGAGGGCAATACAGTGAATGGAGTATCGGGTCATTTGTAAGCCTTGACACATCCAGTAACTCTAATGTAGCTAAAAATGGAATTGAGGATTAAAAGGAATGAAAGGCCTTTGATAAGGTCTAGATTGAGGATTCCAACCTTATTGGTACTAAATTTACCCCAATAGTGGCAAATTTTGACCATTTGGATTTTAATACTACCCACATTGGGACGAATTTTTACCATACAAAGGTTGATTCTATCCCTAGAGATGTGGCTTCTAATGAGGACATGTTTGATATTTACCTAACACGGGCCATTCAGAACCATAAGGAGGATAGAAAACTTGTGAGGAGTATTGAGCATAGGGTTCTTCATGCAAAGATTGACCTTGTTGATGTAATGGTTGACTTTGCTAATACAACGATTGACCTTGCTGCTACAATGGTTGACATTTCTACTGCAATGGTTGACCTTGCTACTGCAATGGTTGACCTTGTTTCTATAATGGTTTTTGATAGGACCCTTGTTGCACATGTCATTTCTGCATGTAGGTCCTTGTTGCTAATTTGTTTCTTATGGAATTTGATAGGTTCCTTAGTGCTAATATGAGCCTTGTTGCAAAGGATTACTAGCTCCTAAAGGATACATTCCAGAAGTAGATTGAAACTGACCAGATAACCAAAATGAGGGATTAGGACCAAGCTACATTTGGAATCGTGCCTATTGATTGAGAGGTGGATTTTGAGGTTGTTGTGAGCCATAAAGAGGGTATGGTTGTTGGTAAGGTATTTTAGCCAAAAGAGGCTACTAATAAGGGATTTGACTAGATCCAAATGGAATGAAAGATCCACTAGTATAAGAAATACTATCAACAATTTGACTTGCTCCTGTAACTTGAGTTTGGGATCCACTCACATAAGTTCTACCAGAAATAGGAGGTGGATATAGAGGGGGTGGTTCCCCTCCCCATGTAGTGGGATAGGCAGTGGTACATACTGTCCACTCAATGGAGGAGGTGTAAATACTGTAGTTGTCGAAAAAGGAAATGAAGAACCTATAGGGGCATCAACTGTCCCAACGGTGACTGTAGGTTGAACTGGAACCAAATAAACTATAGTTTGAATAGGAATTTGGGATGCCACTCTCGAAGAAAATAGGCCAAAGGTAGGCGTAATGCTAGATGACCATATCATATGGTGATAAAGTGAAGATGTGCTTGGAGTACTAGAAACCAAATGATGAGGAGAGGTATAACTCGATGGAAATAAGGGTCCACTACTTTCAGGTGGTTGGGTCATCCCACTCTCCATATGAGGAGAGTACACATATGGATAGCCTTCAGGCAGAAAGTGATATTCAGACTCATCACAAACACCTGGAGTATGGGTGACTGAGACTTCCAAAGGAGGATCTTGAGGAGATGCTAGCATAGATTGGATCTCACCTTCTGATGACATGGGTGGAAACAACTGACGAAGAGGAATCTATGATGTACCTATAGAATATTCCAAAGGTACGTTAGGATTATAAATGAACTATATGGACATTGAGGATATATCACCAAAGGATTCGATTCATAAATAATATTTGGGGGAAACAAAAAGAAATGTTGAGGAGCCTCAGGAGTTTTTGTTGTGGGTGAGACCACCCTAGGGTATTGGGTTGAGAACCCCAATAGAGTGGAGGGAAAACCACAACAAGAAATTCTAAAGCACAACCTAAATCCTTATTCTACTAAACTGTGTCAGAGTGTCCTTACCCGAGAGTCCTACATTTGAGTAGATCCCATAGGGTGCAAACCCTCAGCTTCTCTTGATATCTTCGAAACCTAAATATTATTCAAATGAAACATATAAAGCAGTAGAAACATAAAGCATGTTAATATATTAAATTTAAATCATATAAATGAATGAACAATTATGCATCAATGTAAGATTCATAAGTAAATTACAATATAAATAGATGCATAAACACATTTAATATCGGAAATAGAAAAACATCCCTTTATTGAAGTTAGCTACAAGTAAAGTGGATAAATACCAATTGAGTCCTTCTCTGGCTCCAAGAAGAACCGTCCTCTGGATTCATCCTTTCCCAGCCTCAGAAATCTTCCTCCATCATTAATATAAGGATATCTTCAAGAAAGATGAAGGATATCTCTAACAAGGAAACAAGGGTTTCCTGAAGCTTTGGGGAGTGCAGGAGGCAGAAGGATTTTGTCAGAATCGATAGGGATAATCTCACTATAGTATAAATATCTCATATCTTCTCCCTTAAGGCCTTCCCATGGAGGTTTATTTATACTTCTCCAAATTAGTTTTTTCAGTTGGGAAATAGTTGGGCGATGGGGTGAGTAACATGTAAAACCCATGAAATCTGCCTAAAATTAAGGAAACTTATTTTTTTAAAGTGTTTTAACATATGTACACAGGTTGGGTATATGCTCACCCGCGTGTACACACTTTTATCACAGGGAAAACTAGCATATAGGGAATAAAACATTGTTTTTTAGATTTTGGACCAAGTGTGGAAGGAAGGGTTTCCCTAGGCCATAATCAGAGCATCAGATACAAAGAGTGCAAAATGGTGCTATAATAGTTTGTAGTTCATATTTTTGAGATGATGACAATGACTCTCGAGGTGGAGGACGAGAAGCAAGGGGTTGAATGATTAGGACAATTCCAAGTTAAAAATCTTGATATTCAAGTGACTCTAAAATCTTAGGATGGACTCCTTATGGTGACTCTTCAGTATCAGATTGTGAAGGGGATATGTGAGGTGAACTCGGTGGTTCTACCATGGTGACCTTTTCTCAAAATCAAAAGGAGAGGAGGTGATATCTTTGAGATTTAATTAAAATTTATCATTAATAAGGAATAATGAGGCTAAGGAGAACTGCATGGGTAATACATGTTATGGTGGGCAATAAATTTTAGAACTTTAAAACAAAATCTAAATCAAAAAGGGTAATATAAGCAAGAGGGTTTACCAAGTATCTGTTACACTGAAATTTGTCACCATGACTATCTGCAGTTAATATGGCTCAATCAATAGTCATATTATCCTCCTTGTCAAGCCTT
>APFE031411930.1:22154-91255 GCA_000404065.3 Pinus taeda
AAAAACACTTGGTTTCTCATAGAATAATGTATGTTTATGGAAGGATTGCTCTTAATTGTCTTGTTTGTCACTAGAGAGTCTTAGACTCCTAGGGAGGTTAGTTTTGTCAGCAAAAATAACTCTTTCCGCATGACAGGGGGGAGGACTGATCTAGGTGGATATTGGTGACCACCCATCTATTCCACTTGGATCCCCACCATTGTTTCTTTCATATTCCTTAATTGTAGCACAAGTTACTATTTTTGGCAGTTTTCAAGTCTTGAACTTCTGGAGCTGTTTTGAGGCCCTAAACAACATTTTTGCAACATGGGTTTATAGTCAAAATTTGTATTCCTCTGATATATATTTCCAACTAGGTAGAGTACACGTCAAACAGAGATCGTATGCCAAATTTACGACCCCGGGAAGTTGATGTACCAATTTACCCCAACAAGTCCCACAAACTTTTGGCGCTTCATCTCATAGGGTTAGGTTTTTGGAGTTTTAGGGTTTTCCATTGTTTCTCAATAATAAATATGCCTCCAATCCTCATTTTAACATAGTTCATAAGGCATGTGTCCACCACATCTCTTCTTAGAGATAAGATACCATCGCCTGAGCTAGTTTATTTCCATTCTACATGTAAACAATTTTTAGTACTTTGTTATTAATGAATTGAAGTTGTTTTTTCTTTGCATCTTTATGTTTCTGTTTACATTTGTATTTCATTTCATTCCTTCATAAATATGGATCATCTTTGAATCCCTATATTCTAGATATGCTACAAGAAAACAATTAAGGACATAGTCTAGTTCGCAAACCATGAGGATTTAAGGGCTTGGTATTCAACGTTAAAACAAAATGTGAATGTGACATCTGAGCATCTAGGATCTTCTTAGTAAAGAGAAAGGATATGAAAAAAATATTGGATATTGGATTTGGTTTCCAATAACAAGTTAACCCACAATCATAGTGTATGATTATATGGTGAAATGAACTAAAGTAAAAAGAAGCTTAAGCACTCCAGTGTCATTGACAAAGTCAAAGCCTGAGAAGGTGCAATTTTCTAATAGAGTCAAGCAATAATTTATTGGTTGTGTTATATCATTTGAATAGATTATATGCACCATGAAAAAATGGTGCGGGATTTGAGGCAGTGCCTCGAAATAATTTTTTGGGGCGGTTTTGTCAATGGTTTTTCACATGGCTTTGTGCATGTTTTTACACACGATGGTTTTACCCATGGTTTTGTAGATATAATGAAAGGAACTATGGTTATGTTCCAATCCATGGTTAATGGATTGGGGGCTTATGGATGCTTCAACATGTATGTAATGAATGTAACATTGAAAGGAATATAATGAAATCAAATTAGTTTTCCTCGTATTGGGTTCTAGGAGAAAAATATTTGTGTATATTTTATGTTCTCGCCATTGTATATTTTTTTGTTTTAAAAATTTGTTTGTAGGTATTATTTGTACAAGGTTAAAACCAACAAGTGGTATCAAAGAAATTTTGGCTTCAAGGGGACACCTTTGCGGCTAAGGGGGTTTTCTCGAGCTTTTGGTAGACCTTGTTATAGTGGGAGATCTATGGGATTGATTCTTGTGGTGAAAGGGAATGGTGAATAATGGAAAGATAGAGATTGATAAATTCAATTATCATAATTTTGAGTTATGGAAGCTCAATATTGAGGATCTATTGGTGTATAAAGATCAATAGATATTTGTGGAGCAGGTACTAAACCAACGACAATGTCAACATAAGACTAGACCAAGTTGGATCAAAAGGAAATGAACACACTACAATTGTGTGTCTTAGATTCAATATTACTGAATGATTTAGGAGATGCTACATCCAAATATTTGTAGGACAATTTAGGAACTTTGTATTAGTCAAAATCCTTGGTAAATAAATTGTTCTCGCAAAACAAGTTTTATAACCTAAGGGTGAGGGATGGAGACTCAGTGACAAAGCATCTGAATGCCTTCAATATTGTGGTAAATTAGTTATTACCTATTGGTATTAATATTTCATGTGAGGATAAGTTCATCATTTTGTTGTGTTCTATACCAGATTCGTGGGATAATCTAGTTGTTTCCATAGGTAGTAATGTAACTACCTTAAATTTGATTAAATAGTCTCATCCTTCTTATTGAAGGAGATGAGATGAAAAGCATGGAGATCCAAAACAAATATGTTGTGTATGTAATAGAATGCTCCGAGAATAGAATTATAAATAAATTCTTGAGTGGGTGATCTAAATCTAGAGGTAGATCTAAATGTCCAAGAAATTTTTTAAAGACATGTTGGAAATGCAAAAAAGAAGGGCACTACAAGAAAAAATGTAGATCTAAAACTCCTGAGAAAGGAAAGGGATTTTATGATGCTCCTTTTGCAAATAGAAAAACCACCTTGAATATTAGTATATGTACATGGCTTCTTCAAGTACACATGTATATCATGAGGCATGATTTATTGAATCAGGTGCATCCTTTCATATGACTCCCCATAGGGAGTGGTTCTGTGAGTACAAGAAATGTGATGGTATTGATGTCTCCTGATGACGAGAAGATGAGAATCATAGGATGAAGAAAAGTTAGGTTTAAGTTTATAGGCAAAAGGATTATAGCTCTTCCTGGTGTTCATTGCATTCTAAGATTGGCTATAAATCTAATTTATGTAAGGAATATGGATGATGTAGGTGTAAAAATAGCGTTCAAGAAAGATTTTTGCAAGATGGTTTGAGGAGCATTGGTATTGATGACAAGAGTTCATATTGAAACTTTGTACAAGTTGTTAGGAAATATTGTTAATGATGGGTGCCATAGTTCTATTGTTCCTGAAAGTGGAGCAAAAAATCTTATAGCCTATAGAGAAAAGACTATATTGTGGCATCAAAGACTGGGAGATATTGGAGAGAAGGGCATTCAAATACTACATGGTAATGGTATGGTATAAGGTATGAATAATTTCTATCTTGATTTTGATTATTATGGATATTGTTTATATGGGAAGTGTTATCACTCGAAATTCTTCCCAGAAGTTATAAAAAGAAGGAATAATCCGAGGTAACCACAAACCAATCTTTTAGACTCGGGTTCTAACCAACCTAAGTCCAAAGAGGGCTCTCTCTTTCTAATTTAACTTTGTTTTGGGTAGCATTTCAGGCTAGTTATTAGTGCTCATGATGTTTTGGTTTTGATTTGGTTGGTGGACTTAAGAAGATAGATGGGCATAACAAGTATTCAGGCCATTGGGCTATGGAGTCAATCAAAGAGTGGCTTAACTAGATCAGATCAATTATTAAAGGAGGAGTTCACAGGGTAGGCTAGCACAACAAACAACAAATCTACAGGTTCAAATGGATGGGGTAGTCCTAACCAGGGTAAAAGGGTAATGAAGAATCCCTAAAGCGAGATTAAGATGAAGAACAAAAGGAGATCAGTAGCAAAGGGAAACTAAGAATCCTTTACTATGGACCTAAGGGGGGCAACTAGGAAAGTAAGGGAGCAATTAAGAATTCCCAAACTAAGATAGTTTAGCAGAAAACAAAGAAAAAGTAAATAGCCAAAACAGAAAGCATTTAAGCTAATTTTGAGATATCATTCCTTGTTTACTATTCAAATTTCATAAACAAAACATGTGAATATTTATAACATGACGAGAAAACAATATTTACACATGAAGAGATAATACTCATTTGGTTCCAACTGTTCACAAGAATCCAGTGAAATGTCTTTAGCTTTATTTCATGAACCAACAAAACCAGTACAGTCTTGAATATAATAGCTCTTTAGCTTGATATGAAATGTTTGCAGAAATGTATTTTAATCCACCCTAATTACTTCAAAATATGAAGTATTTATACAAAAAATGTTACAAAATATCTCATAACAATATGAGAATTAATCTAGGAAATCAAAAATATCTTCAAGCACGAAGATAGAGATAGATGGACAACAACCTTCTTGTTGTCCCTTTTATTATGATTGTGCTGGTTGCTAAAATTCAGATATGGCTCTTTCAGTTGTTTAATATCTATGTGCTAGAATCACTTTATGTCTTCAACCTAATGATACTCTTTACTTGCTATACTTTGACCATGTTTCATTTGTTTTACGTGGCTGTCATATGGATTTACTGTAGTAAATTTATAGTAAATCTGTCAAGTTTGTCCACCATTCACCTTCAGGTATTTCATCCTTATCACCTTTCTATATACCTCGTCAGCTTCGGTGTATTTGGAAAAATTTTGCCTGATGACAAACAGGTGCTTTACCTCATGCTCTATGAATTTTTTTTTTCCAGATTATCATATAACACCTTTCCTCTAGGTAGATCTTTGACCCCTGAAGTACTAGCTTGGTTGTTGGCCAATTTGTTCAGTCTTTCAATGTATTCATCTTGAGTCATAAGTTTTTCATTAATAACCATAGGACTGGGAAGGCCCTTTTCCCTCAAAATACCAAATTTGGGCATGAATCTATCAATATCAGCTTGGATATTTTGGCATCTCTTCTCTAGATTGAGCATAAGGTTCCTTTTGGTGAGAACCTTCTTGATTTCTTTGATGGTGGTTGTCCTGTCTTCTATACCCAGTTCATCCAACTGATACCTGATTTTGTTGTTCAAGAGTGTTATCAGTTGGTTGGCCTCTTTAGGCTTGTCTCCTAACTCTTCTCTTATCTTGTGAATAGCTTTGGTGGCCACTTTCACTAGTTCAATTTTCTAAAAAATTATTTGAATTGATGGCCAAACATCATTGACAGAGTCAATGATGTTGGCCCAAAGCATTTCCTTTAAATATCCTAGTGGTTGTTGCAATACCAAGTCCTTTCCAAGGATTTTAATCCTCTCACCCATCCTTTGACTCTTCCAGGTTTCTTCTTTTTGTTGTATCTGTGCAATTTTGCAATTAGTCTCCAAACTTGACACTTTTTCTTGAAGTTTCTTAAGTTCAGTAGACTGAATGGTCATTTCTTCCATGTCTTTTAACAATTCAGTTGTTTTCTCTATGGAAGTACCTACACTTGTAGATGCACCTGTTCCTATTGATGTACCTGTGACTGGTAGAGCTGTAGCTGGCGGAACTGTTGGTGCTAAGGAGGTAGCCAATGTGGAGGGTATTGTTGTAGAGACTGTAGCAATTACATTCTGTGGAGTGGTGGCCAAATCACTCTTTTTAGACTGTATCAAGTTATCCAACTCTTTCTCTGTTTCTTTTAGTTGATCATCTAGCTTTAGTACTAAGTCCATAAGCTCTTCCTCTTTCCGAGATTCCAATACTTCAGTTGTTTGTGGATGATGTAGAGTAGGAATATTGAGCTGCTTTTTCAATGTAGCTATGTCATCATTTTTCTTCTTAATTAGATTTTCTGCAGCCTTTACATCCTTGGGATCATGCCCCAACTCTATGATTAAGTCCTATAAGGACTTTATCTTAGTATCCTTGGCCTATGAAGAGGCCTTCTCTAGCTAGAATTGCATTGATATATTATTCAGCAAATTTTAGAGTTGATGTGTTGCAATGGCCTTGTTGGTCAATGTAGAATAGACCATTTCCCCAATCTACTTGTGTGATTCTATTTGGTCGATAGGATGAATATCCTTCACCAACACTTCAAAGTCTGTCTTTAAGTAATTTGATATTGGCTCGGGTTGCTGTGTGGTAGGCTTCATGAAAGTCATCTGCATCTTACCTTCTTTTACATCAAAGGTTGAAATTAGCCTTGTTTGATTAGTAGGAGCCATTTTAAGGTATTGTGCATAGGTTTGGGCCTTCAATATTTCATTTATGGCCTTTATTTCTTTGTATTTCTCTCTTGGTTCTGGCCAGTTGGAGCACTGAATGAGGATACTTCCATGCTATGTTGTCTTTCTAGCGTTTGATCCTGTGGAGAGGAAGGTTCTTGTGTACCTCCATTATTTTGAACTGCATGAAATTGACATAGGAGATGTCCAAATGTGAATTTTTGACCAAACTCTTGCTGGAGAAGTGAGAACATGGTTTAGATCTCTACCTCCTAACAGTATAGATAGTTTAGAAGTTTTTTACCAGCAATTTTTAAATAGGTGGGAGAAGAAAAAGAACCCTCTTCTAATTCTTTCTAAATATGAAAACCTAAAGAGGGGACCATACGAAACCGTTTAGGACTACTATACTAGATTTAACAATGTATATAACACAATACCACTTGACCTTAGACCTCCACCTGGTTTAGCCCTGATAAATTTTCCAGACGGATTTGACACTGACATGGCTTTTCAACTTAGAGAAAGGAACCCCCAACCCTAGAAGATATGCAAAGTGTAGCAGTTAGTGTAGAAGCTAATCTACTATCCAAAAGAGCTAAGGTTAGAAACGAAAGGAGAACACCACCAAAAGATGAAACTACACCCTTTGATCAAAAAATGGATGCTTTAGCTAAAGGAATGGAAAAATTGATTGATAGGATAGAAGCCATTGAAAGGAAATCTCACTGGGATAACCAACAGGCACCTCTAGTAAGGAATCCAAACTTTAAGAAGAACCAGAACCAAAATACTGGTAGAAAGAAGATTGGCAAGGCTATCCTAAAATAACTATGGGGTCCACAACACTCTTCCCCATAGAAGACAAGCTCCGTGAGAAGTTTCACAATCACAGATAGAGGATGTCTCTTGATCTGACTTTAGAAGATCAGGGTGTGTTGGACCATGTGAGAGGAGATATTTTTGAGCCTCCATCAAATGCACCCGCTGTTGCCAGGAACAAATGGAAATTCAGAGAAGTCAAAGAAAAGAAGATCATCTGAGACTCTATCGACAAGCACTTGGTGGCCTATGTTTCTGAGCTGAACACCTCCAAGGAAATCTAAAATAGACTGGTGAGCTTATTTAAAGTTAATGATGCGAATCAAGTTTTGTTTCTTAGAAATATGCTGAAGGAAATTAAGAAGGGCAAAGATGAAAATATGTAAGTGTATTTCTTAAGAATCACCGAGATCAAGAACAATCTCCTATCTATCGGGGAAGTAATTCCTGACAAGGAAATGGCACTCACAACTCTTGGAGGACTACCATCTAAATGGTATGTATTTAGAACTATTGTCCTCAACAATAATGTAAATCTTGGATTTGAGGAATTAATGGCAAGATGTATTCAAGAAGAAGCTAGGATGGAAGAATAAGAAATGCCTACACTTAAAGGTCATCTTGTTGCCTTTTCTTCTCATGCTAAAACAAGAAACAAGTCCGAGGCTAAATCCAAAAGGAAGGTTGGACCAAAGGGTGGAAAAGGATGATGTTACCATTGCAATAAACCAAGTCATTATGTAAGGGAGTGTACTAATAAAAGGAAATCACACCGGGATGATGATCAAAATCCCTCTCAAGGAAATAAAACAAATGGCAGGTCAAATGGCCGAGGTAAAAAGAGTGTTGGGAATCAAGGAAGAGGACAACCATTGAAGAAGGCAAGAGATTCCAGGTATGAATCTAAAGCTGTTGACAATAAGCAAGATGAATATTATTTACCAACTACTCTATCCACCTCTGCTCTTCTGAACTCACTGGGAAATTGGCTTATTGATAGTGGTGCCTCAAGGCACTTCACTGGTTACAAAGAAGTTCTCCATAATCTAATAAAGAAAGAAACCAACCTAGAAATTGTCCTTGGAGATAATATGAAATATCATGTGAAAGGTGTAGGCAATGTATCTCTTAAATTGAATCAAGGTAATACAATCCACCTACAGGATGTATTATATGTACCTGATCTCAAAAAGAACCTGGTGTCCATTTCGGCAATGGAAGACATAGGCTACAAGGTGGATTTCAGTGATGGCAAGGTACGTGCATGGATTAACAATTTAAATATGGCTTCACTCTTGGGTTTCGAGTTGATTCATTATATAAGGTCAAAGGAAGGCTGCTAGGTGTCATGTCTTGTTACACATATCTTTAGTCCAAACTATGGCATCAGAGGTTTGCTCACCTTCATTATAAAGCTCTACCTGATGTAAGAAAAATGGTGACCGAGATGCCTGAGTTCAGATTAGAGCAAGAAGGTGTATGTCCCAAATGTGCTGAAGGAAAGCTAAAAGGGGACCATTCCTGTCAAGCCAAAGAAAGACTTCCGATATATTACAGTTAGTTCACTCAGACATATCTGGTATGATTCCCGTGAACTCCTTGGGAGGATATTTATATTACCTCACTTTTATAGATGATTATTCTCACAAGACTTGGATATATTTCTTGAAAAATAAGGATGAAGTGTTCTCCTAGTTTTGACACTTCAAAGCCTTGATCGAGAATCAAACCGAAAAGAAGATCAAGATCTTAAGGACTGATAATGGGACTGAATATGAATCTAATGAGTTTCATGAATTTTGTAAAGAGGCTGGCATTAAGAGGGAGACTACTACACCATACACTCATGCACATAATGATATGGTGGAAAGGAAGAACCATAGGATTGTGGAAGTTGTCCATGATATGCTCCATGACTAAAAACTTCTAAAGTTTCTATGGGCCGAAGCTGCAAACATTGACGTATATGTACAAAACTAATGTCCCCATCAAGCATTGGATTCCAAAACTCCTGAAGAAATGTTCACTGGTAAGAAACCTGATGTATCTCATTTTAGAATTTTTGGAAGCCCTGTATATTTTCATGTGCCGAAAGAGAAAAGGAATAAATTGGGTGCATCTGGAAAGAAAGGAATCGTTGTGGGCTATAGTAAAAATACTAAGGGCTATAGAATCTATGTAGCCAGTCAAAGGGATGTTGTGATTAGTCATGATGTCACCTTTGATGAAGATATGGCTCTCACAAGGTGGAAAATCTTCCTACTGTGAGGAGATCTCAAGAAGCTGACACAAAGGAATCGAAAGAAAAAGATGATGAAACAATGCCTGATGTGGAAGAACCCATGGATCCTATTGATCCTCCTTCACCTGAGCCTTCCTCTTACAGGAAGAGGCCTTCATGGCTTAGGGGGACACTCTATGATGCTAGAGGACATGATTCACCCCAAGGAACCTTCCGTGAAAGTAAGAAACTGAATAGGTGTCAGGGATACCTAAACATCATGAGCACGATCATTAAAAATGAGCCTTCATCATTCTTATATGTCGTCAAGAATCAAGTATGGAAGGATGCTATGACCGAAGAATATGTGTTTATTATGAAGAATGATGTTGGGAAGTGGTTCCCAGACCCCTGGACAAGACAATTGTCACTTCTAAATGGCTTTACAAGATAAAGCATGCAACTGATGGAAGTACATAAAAGTATAAGGCTTGTTTTGTTGCTCGTGGCTTCTCCTAGAAGGAAAGTATAGACTATGGCGAGATATTTTCACCTGTTTCCTGATATACCACCATCCGCTCGATCATAGCCCTTGCTGCTTCGCAAGGATGGAACCTACATCAGATGGATGTCAAGACTACATTCTTACATGGTTCGATCAAAGAAGAGGTATATGTGGAGCAACCCGAAGTATTTGAGATTCATCATTGAGAATCTCATGTGTGCAGGTTGAAGAAGGTCCTCTATGGGCTAAAGCAAGCACCTCAACCATGGTATGAGAGGTTCGATAGCTACTTGATGAAGCTAGGATTCACTAGGAGTGAAGCTGACCCCAACTTTTAATTTAAGGTTATAGATGATAAGCCTCTCATACTGGTGCGATATGTTGATGAACTCTTTCTAACAGGTGCAGACCCTCTCATTCATGAATGTAAGAGGGAGCTGGCTTCTGAGTTTGAGATGAAAAACCTAGGACTATGCACTATTTCCTAGGACTGGAAGTCTAGCAGAAACCAGGGAAGATTTTCCTATCTCAAGGAAAATATGTGCTGAAGATATTGGAGAGATTCAGCATGGTGGACTACAATCCTGTAACCACCCTAATGGAGCTTGACTTCAAGAAGTTAAGCGGTGGTGCTACTGGACTTGTTTTACGAAATACCACCAAGTATTGTTAACTTGTCGGAGCATTGATGTTCCTAGTGAACTCTCATCCAAATATAGCTTTGCAATCAACACGTTGAGTCAACACATGGTTGAACCTCACCACATATATTGGATTGGTGCCAAGAATCTGCTGAGATATCTTTGTGGCACAATTACTTATGGGTTAAGATACACTGCCAGAAATTCGAGACTACTTGGATATACTGATGTTGATTGGGAAGGAAATGTGGTGGACCGTAAGAGAACTTCCGAGTGTTGTTTATCCTTGGGATATTATTTGATATCCTAGATGAGCAAGAAGCAAAATTCTGTGGCTTTGAGCACCACCGAGGCAGAGTACATTGCTGCTAACATGGCCTCCTGTGAAGCAGTCTGGTTACAAAAGCTCTTCAGTGAGCTGTTTGGATTTACATTGGATACCACCATGATCCTATGTGACAACCAAAGTGGGATTCGTTTATTAGAGAATCTCATATTCCATGATCACTCCAAGCATATTGATATCAGGTACCGCTATATTTGTGACATGGTGCAGCGAGGAGCTATAAGGCTCCAACATATCGATACAGATGTATAGGTTGTCGACATTTTGATAACGCCACTAGGAAAGGTCAAATTCCGGACTTTCTAAGAATGACTTGGTGTCATTCAAAGACCCTCTGATGAGGGTCAAGTATGATGTACTAAGCTCTGGGAGCTACGAGGGGGCGCAACATACTTCTTAGAGTGACATGACCACAGGGTAACTCACCATCCCCTGTTGGTGCACTTGGTATAGGGTAAAAGATTCAACCTTCCCTTGTGACACCCCGTGGTGACTATGGAACAAGATGATTAGTTCTCCTATGGGCTTGGATGATATGTTCTCCATGGTGGTTGTGGACAGGAAGATTTTCTCTCCTGTGGACAGGATGATTCGCTCTCCTATGGACAAGATGATTCGCTCTCTTGTGAGACAGGATGATTCGTTGTCATATGGATAGGATGATTCACTCTCCCATGAACAAGAGGATTAGCTCTCTTATGGGACAGGATGATTCAATCTCTTATGGACAGGATGATTTGCTCTCCTGTGGACAAGATGTTTCACTCTCTTGTCGAACAGGATGATTCTTTCTCTTGTGGACAGGATGATTAGTTGTTTATCGAGGCATCCTACCCATTCAGTCTGGGACTCATGGGAAGTACCTCTCATCTGATCAATGAGTAGGGAAATGAGGATAGGGACCATGGTAGTACCGATGGACACATCTTTGTATCTATCGTACTCCCTATGCTAGGATGACCTTCATTGATATGGGATCAATGATACTGATCTGGGACTAGTGAGAGTGGTACACACTCTGAGACTGACCTTGGGTCAGTGGAGGATGGTATGATACATCCTTGATCATTTCTTGTTCTTCATAATTCAAGAAAAGTAGAGCAGAACCAAGCAGAGCAAAGCAAGGCATAGCAATAAGGGTCAAGCCATACAGGACATTACATTTTATGGATGGACAATAGTGACAGTCCGACAGATTGTAGATGAAGTTCTCCCTAGTTGAGAGGGAGTGTTAAAATTGGAAACTAGGGAAAAAAATCATGTGGGTCACCTTATTCATGGATGATAATATTTTTACTATATTCCTCTCATCGAGAGGTGTAGGATTGATCTAAATATCATCCGATTTCGATAAGTATTTATGGAGATATGAATTTATTTTGATTATGGACTAATTGTCAATGTCAGCCAGAAAATTATGTAGGCTCAGAAGCCCAACAGTCACATCTATTCAACCCCAACGTTTTTCATATAAATACAAGGAGTATTCTCCTCATTTTCACACTTCACTCTCATCACATCTCTCTCTCTCTCCTACGTAGAAAAGAGTCTCTTCTCTGTCCTACGCAGAAAATACTCTTCACTCAAATGTGTGGAAGGAAGGACACAAAATTTAGGGTTGCAACTGCAGATCGGAAGTTTAACCAGTGTTGAACATCATTCTCTCTCTGTGGGCTGCACAGTAGGTGAACCTGACTATCTTTGGAAGGCTGCATTTTTTGGTAAAGGAATCAAGGCAATTTGACGGTCGGTTTGCAAGATATTGACTGCCCTAGTTTAGGGTTGATCTAGGGTTTGCTATTGCTGATGTAAATCAGATTTTTGTACTATTTTTCTCTGTTGAATTATTGAAGATAAAATAATATCTGATCAAAGGGTTTCCCCATATTGGGGTTTGTCCCTGGCTAGCCGCCACATCTTGTGTCCCTTGCCTTGGCTTGTTTTTTGTCGATCGTTTAATGTTCTATTTGCACTTTACTTAATGTACATGTGATTGCTAATCTATGGATAATAATAAGAAAGATAAGTAAACTACTCTAAGCATAGAACATACCATTAACAGTCCTCAATATGCACTCCATCCATGTTAACATATTTAATATTATTCATCCAAACATGTGCCTTAGACTTCTTATGGAAGAACATGGTGTAATGATCTCCATCTAGTAACTATAAGTTGTAGGACTTGAGACGTCATTATTCCTCTTCTAATATGAACACATGATAGAAAGCCTTGAATTCTACTTGCTTGTATTACAAAAGCTCATTTTTTAGAACTACCTCCTCTATTTTCCTTTGGGTTTCTTCCAAATTTGATTTATGCATGTTTATTTTGGTGCCCCTGTCTTCATCATTAGTTTTTATCCACTTCTTAATGGCTAACTTCATATTTTTTTTTCTATTTTTTTTCCAAAATGGTAATTGGAGAACCAATTTCCCACCTACTCCATGCTACCTCTACCAAATCCTAGAATCCTTCCCTTTAGATCCAAAGAGAATAAAAGTGGAAGGGAAACGACCCATATTCTATTGCATGTGATAGCTCAAGAGAAATTGGTCAATGATCTAAACTCACCCAAGGAAGATTCTGAGAGGAGACTTGAATGTCTTAGATAAAAATGAACAAACAACTAAAAATCTACTTAGGTGGGATGCTATGTGCCCTAGGCTAGATTTGCAATTATTCCATGTAAATTTGTTGGCGGTCGACCTGATATCCATTAAATAAAATAGATAAATCAAATCCTCTACACTTTCTTGAAATTGATCTCCAACAGGGGAGCCTCCTTTTTCTCCCAAGGATGCAGGTTTGTATTAAAATCCCCTGCCATAATACTATCTTGACTCCAAGGAGAGTCTCTAAGGTCTAAGAGAGACACCCAACAATTGATTTTTTTGTATATTAAACAGGTACATATACATTAACAACATTACATACAAAGATTTTAAAAAAATGGAAAAATTAATTAATTAATTAAAGAGAACTTATAAATAAATTAAAAAATTATATATATGTGTGTGTGTGTGTGTGTGTTATGTATGTATGTATGTATTGTAATAATCCCTGCTACCTCCTTAGCTAAAACCAACATAGTGGAAGGTATTACTATCATTGACCTAATCTCTATGGTCTACACAGAGAGTATGTATGTCTTTCATATTATATACATCAGATAATTTATGAAAAACTATTAACATATGCAAAAAGCAAGCTCCCATTGAGCCAATTAAACTGTAAAATCCATGAATGGATGGTGGTAATATTGATAGTGTGCACCGTCCCTCTGCTCCTGGATCAGCCATGTGCCATGAGGCCGAATCATTGCTTCCTTGGATAACATGTCAGCAGATGAGTTGTGTTCCCTGTAGATATGACGACAAACAAAGAAGTCAAAATGTGTGATGATTCTGTGGGCCTTGTCCAGAATGGATCTTAGAGTGTAAGCAGAACAATTTGTAGATTTGCTAATCCAATTGCATACAATTTTTGAGTCACCGAAAATTTGTAGATCCCTGCATTGTTTTTCCAAAGCAAATTGTATGAGATATTTAACAGTAATCAGTTCTACAAAATTGTTTCTGCCCCTAGCCAAACCCATTTGGATTTGGAAGTGATGGGATTCTGAAATATATAGAATTGCATCGCCCCCACACCCAGCTTCCTATGCTGAACTGACAAAATATGCCCAGGGATGAGAGTGATTAATGTTTTCAGGGACAATGTGCCTGGGGGGAGGATTATCATCATCTTCAGGAATGGTGTGGTAGTTTTCCAGAGGGTGGGCAATGATGGAGGGCCAATGAGGAACGACATCCTGAAAAATGCACCAGTTACGGGAAATCAAGGTTTCCCAGCAAATGAGGAGAGGAAGGTTTCTAGCCTTGGTTGGGGTTGTGGAGGTCGACCATGTGGTCCAAGTTTTCATAAGTGTGAAGCCCTGCCATGCGCACTGGGTGGGGATGGTTGAGAGAACAGAGTTCCAGAGGTCCTTTGTGACTTGACAGGTGAGGAAGAGATGGTTTGTATATTCAGAACTATTCTTACATAAGCAACACCAAAAAGGTCCATGTTGAGATCTTTTGATAAGATTGTCACCTATGGGAGCCTTTTTTTTTATAATTGACCACATGAATAGTCTAGCTCTAGTAGGCGCTTTAGTTTCAACATGTTTTTCCACCAATTTTTGATAGCCTGTGGTCTATGAACATTTGCTAAACAGAGATATCCCTCCTTAGGGGAGTAAATCCCATTTTTAGCATGTACCCAGATAATATCATCCTCCCCTTCTACAATTCTATTGTGTGATTCTATTAATGCTGATATATAGTCTGCCCAATATTGATGCCAGTGTTGTGGAATGTGTAGGTTGCGAGTAGTTTCCTAGGCCTGATAAAATATGGTGGAACATTCCATGTTTGCAATGTGGTTGATATTTGTGATACCTGAGTTAGCAAGATGGAGCTTGATCTCTTCAGACATCATGTGGGCATGACCACACCCAATCCAAGGGTCTAAATCGATGTGCACTGATATGTCTGCTTGGATTCTCCAAGTGAGTCCTCCTCTGATGACAGACATAGAATTTAACAAAGCTTTCCAGATGATAGAAATCCTTGTTTTGTTCCAGTTTGGTTGTCTAAGCCAGTCCATCAGGTTTTGGCGGGGCTATGTATTTAGAAAAATCCACCTTAGTCCAGAGGTTGTTTGATGTGATCAATTTCCAGCCCAACTTGGTTGCCAATGCAGAGGAGAAGTCTTCCAACTTTTTAATACCCCAACCTCCCCATTTATTTGGGAGACTAAGTGACTCCCAATTGGCCTAGGCAAATATTCTCCCTGGCTATTCGCTTTTCCAGAGGAACCTACAACAGAGGTTTTGTATTTCGGAGAGGATTCCTCTAGGTATCCATGCCAGTGACATCCAATATACTGGGTTGGCTTCAAGAACAGCTTTGATGAGTACAAGTCTTCTTGCTCTGGAGAGGTACTTATGATACCAGATGTTGAGCCTTCTTTCCATCTTGGAGATTAACCATGTCCAGTCTGCTATCTTGTATCCATGGGGCTTCAACCTATACCCTATGTATCTAAGGCCATCCTCCATCTGAAAAAGGGTGAAAGAGAATCTGTGGAGTGCATACTGGGTCTCATGAGGGGAGCATCCAGTGTCCGTAATGGTTGATTTAGTATTATTGATGACCATACCTATAACAGTTTGAAATAGGGTGATGGTGTTCTGTAAGATAGTCAGATCCCCAATACCACCATTGAGGAAGATCAACACATCATCCACAAAGAGTAAGTGAGTCAGAATGCATTTGTTAGTGATCCTGATTCCCTTAAGTCATCCCCTGCTATGCTCTTCTTTGATAAGTCTATTGAGCCCCTCCATGATAAGTAAAAATAATAATGGGGATAGAGGACACCACTACCTGAGACCTCTTTCAAAGTGGAAGAAAGGCGAAGCCACTCCATTGACAAGGACACTAAAAGATATATTTGTTATATAGCACATGATCCATTTTGTATACTCATAAGGGAAGCCTAGATGAGTTAGAAGCATTCTGAGGTATAACTAACTTACCCGATCAAAGGCTTTTGAGAGATATACCTTTAAGATCATACCTTCCATATTCTTCATCTTAATAGAGTGCATCACTTCATGCGTAGTACCAACCACTTCATGTATATGTCTATCTTGGAGAAAGGAAAATTATTCAGAAGATATGTGGGTGGATAGGATGGGTCAGAGGTGATTGGCAATGATTTTGACGATGAGTTTGTAGATACAGTTGCACAGGGAGATGGGGCAAAAGTCATCAAAGGAGGCGGGGATGTCTAATTTTTTGATGAGAGCAATGAATGTGGAATTAAAGGCCTCATACATTCTTCTAGAGATCCGACAATCTTCAATGACCTTAAGCAAATCTTCTCCAAGGATGTCGAAAAAATCCGTGTAGAACTCCACCGACCAACCATTTGGTCCTGGGCTTTTGTCGTACTTGAAACATTTCAAGGTAGCCTTAAGTTCCCCCATTGTGACCTCCCTGTTCAGCTCCATGGTAGTCTCCTGATCCACAAATCGAGGAAATAGCTGTGCCACTCGAATGACTTCTACTAGAGTGACATTGGGAGGTGCCTTGTAGATATTCTTGAAGTGGGATGTGGCCAGGGAAGATAATTGTTGGAAGGTATTCATAGTATTCCCCTACTCATTTGTCAATTGCCAAATGGAGTTGATAGCTTTTCAACCATTTTCATGTTTATGAAAAAAAATTGTATTGTCATCTCCTTCCAACAACCATATTGCTCTACTTCTCAGCCTCCAGGTTTCTTCCTGATCTTCTAGAATTTTACCTCTCTTAGATATTAAGGTAGTGAGCTTTTCCTTCTGTTCATTTGAGGTGAAGACCCCCCCCTTGTTCATTTTACAAGGCCGCAATCTCTGTTTCAATGTCCCTTAGGGTTTGATCATCCTGTTCTCTCTTGTTATGAGCCCAGATTTTAGATAGTCTCTTCAGCGCTTTAAAGTTATGTGCAAAACCTTCAGCTATATTCCCACCAGCAGTAGGAGGGTGGGTCTTCCAATATTCAATTACCGATTGAGTATAGGTTGCATCCTTCAACCAAGTGGAGTTGAATTTGAAAGGGGCTTTTGCTTTGTTCAATCCTCCTCTTATTTCAAGGTATATCAGTAGATGGTTTGATATACCTCCTGACACGACCCACTGTCTGTAGGTATAGCCCATACCCAGCAATTTCTCCTTGATGAGAAAGCGATCAAATCTTCTAGCGAGGCTGTATTCTCCAATCCTTTTGTTCCTCCAAGTAGGTTGTCTTTTTGCATATGGGATATCAATAAGGCTGTGATTCTCAAGGATATTTTCAAAGTAGATAGGGGGTCAATCTAGGCATGATGTCCCCATGATTCTTAGAAGCCAATAAAGATGTTTAGGTACCCTCCAAGGATAATGTTGTCCTTTTGCAGAATATTGGAGTTCAATAATTGTTCCCAGAAATCTCCACAACGTTGACATGGCTTGTATACATTGATAAGTTTGATGTCGGTGCCCAGTTCAAATGAGAAAATGTCAGCCCCGATGTGTCCAATGTCTCCCCATATGTTACAAATTTTGATAGTTTGAGAGTTTAAACCCATATCAATGCCTCCCAAGTGGCCATTGACATCGAGGGCTTGAAAAGACCAACCAGGAAGCATGGATTCTAGCAAGTGAGAGATAACTTCAGCAAGACCCAGGGTTTCTTGTAGGAATATGACATCTACAAGTTTAGTCCTAAGAAGTCTGCGAAGAGCTAGTTTTTTCTCAAGGATGGCTAACCCTTGACAATTAAAAGACAACAACTTCATAAGGGAGATGTACCCAGGGTGTTATGTGCTCTAAGAACCCAGTCAATAGCAAGTTGTTGCCCCAAGGCAATCTCCTCCCCTGCCTGCATCTTGGCTTTGGATAGGGAGGAAGGTCTACCTCTTGGTGGCTTCAGGGGGATGGGGGGATATACTAGACCAATGCCTATGGAGTCAGGAGGCAATGATCGGGACAAGGATCAGAGAGAGAATCTATGGGATAGAGACTTTTGATTAGAATAAGGGGATTTAGATGGGGTCTTCTCCGAGAAAGATGGGTGGGTGCAAGAGAAAATGGGAGGAGGGGGGTGCTGTTAAAATTGGCAACTAGGGCCAAACTTCATGTGGGTCACCTTATTCATGTATGATAATATTTTTACTATATTCCTCTCATCGAGAGGTGTAGGATTGATCTAAAGATCATCCAATTTCAATAAGTATTTATAGAGATATGAATTTATTTTGATCATGGACTAATTGTCAAAGTCGACCAGCGACTTACGTAGGCTCAAAAGCCCAACAGTCGCATCTATTCAACCACAACGTTTTTCATATAAATACGAGTATTCTCCTCATTTTCACACTTCACTCTCATCATCTCTCTCTCTCTCTCTCTTACATAGAAAAGAGTCTCTTCTCTCTCCTGCACAGAAAAGACTCTTCTCTCACACATGTGGAAGGAAGGACGCAGAATTTAGGGTTACAACGGTAGATCAGAATTTTGACCAGCGTTGACCATCATTCTCTCTCTCTAGACTACGTAGTAGGTGAACCTGACTCTCTTTGGAAGGATGAATTTTTTGGTGAAGGAATCAAGATGATCCGACAGTCGGTTTGCAAGATATTGACTATTGTAGTTTAGGGTTGATCTAGGGTTTGCTATTGCTGATGTAAATCAGACTTTTGTACTATTTCTCTTTGCTGAATTATTGAATATAAAATAAGATTTGATCAAAGGGTTTCCCCATATTGGGGCTGGTCCCTAGCTAGCCGCCACACCTTGTGTACCTTGTCTTGGCTTGTTTTCTATCGAGTTTCTATCTACACTTTACTTAATGTACATGTGATTGCTAATCTATGGATAATAATAAGAAAGATAAGTATACTACTCTAAGCATATAGCATACCAGAAATTAACAGTCCTTGATATGCACTCCATCCATGTTAACATATTTAATATTATTCCTCCAAACATGTGCTTTAGACTTCTTATGGAAGAACATGGTGTTATGATCTCCATATAGTAACTATAAGTTGTAGGACTTGAGATGTCACTTTTCCCTGACTAAGTTGCAATTTTCCATTTCATTGAGCCCTGATGTACAATTTCCTATTAGTTTCCAGGGACTTCCCCATCAATTTGGTCATTAGTTCTTGGGTTTTCCCCCATAGCACACTTCACGACTCCTCCAAGATCCTAGATGATTTCACTCTAACATCATGTTGATGTCATCTCATCCACATAACCTCTCTCGCCTGGGACCCACCACACTTTAGCTCCATACAAACCATGTTTCTCCATTATAATTATTTTGGGTTTTCTGGTGGAACCGTCCTTCAATCTCTCTCTCTCTCTCTCTCAGACTCTCTCTCTCTCTCTCTCTCTCTCTCTCTCTCTCTCTCTCTCTCTCTCTCTCGATACCGTGACCAAGACATGAAAGTCCCTATCTCATGACAAAACAATGTTTTATCTCATGAAAGTCTGTTAATCTCACCCTTATTTCATTCTCTCTTTCCTTGGCCTTGTTACAAAGCATTTGCACTGGGGTGAGATGCTAATTCTATCTATCACATGATAGAAGTGACCCCTCTGAAAATAATTTGGTACTTAGAAATATTTATATTTTTGTTGGCATACATATATATGTATTAGCAAGGGACGCTCATGATACATAGTTAATTCCTCTTAAGATTATTTACACATATATGAATATATGTATTGAGAGGGACACTCTCGACTCCTAGTCAAATATGGGCTATATCTCCTGAGATTTATATTTATAATTATATAAAATTCTCAAACCAACTCAGATATATATATATATATATATATATATAGAAGAGAGAGAGAGAGAGAGAGAGAGAGATATATAACTATCCCTCCTGAGCTCAAATGGATTTCAACATCCCTGAAGCTCATGCCATGCATAAAAACACAATTATTTTTAAAAATCATACATACCATGAACTTTTAACTCAAATCATTTTAATATAAGAAATATTATCCCATTAAATAGGGTTCCACATAATCCCTCGGGCCCTGGAAATCAAACTAGATACACCTTCATGATTAAACATAGTAGCATATGTTTCCCATCAATTTACTTGGGAAATAAACATTCCTCATCATTGACATATAGGATATAAAAACCATAATGAGCATGTACATTTCATTCCATGCATTCCTTGCATACAAGAATACATCATTTGACCATAAATCATTGTATTATCACCGACAACCATACAAACTTAGCCATACAGGAAGCCTTGCAAACATAAGGGTAAAATATGCATCCAGACATCCCACGACAACCTACATCAATCAAATTATTTGTCAGTCATAATCATAACCTTAAGGAATAAAAGTTCAACATATGACCATATAAGGATCAACTAATTGTTGTAATCCATCATAAAGGCATTCATTAGCTTTCCTTGCAATAATATTTCATTAGTCAACCATGAAACAGAGTTACCAGGAAAACACTTATTTGGTTGATCATTGGTGCCGAAAACTAAGATTGGGACTTTATTTCTCTACCCAAACTTTGAATGATTGCACTACAATATTTCATGCATTCAACCACCACTGAGCTAGATTCAGAGGTTGCCACCATCAACACCCTCAGATATAGGGAATCCATATATTTCACCATCTTCACCCTCAGTTGATATAGGGAATCTAACGTGCATATTCATCCATCCACGTAGGGATGCCTCCCCACTTTGTCGTTATGTGCGCTCGTGGCCTAGTCCTAGTCTATGGTATCTCTTCTCTCCCCCCACACTATTACCATTGTGTTATCGTCTTCTTGTGAGCTATCTAATATGCACTACAATCTACACCCTCTCCTCTTTCTTAGTGTTTCCTTCCTTCTTTTTCCTCACAATGTTGTCATTTTCTCCCCCCATGGTACTATCCTCTCCAATTTTATATATATGTTAATCCCCTTCTGGAGTTCCTCCTTGCTAAATCGTAATCCTTCTCATTAAAACCCCCTAAATGGTCATCGTGGCCTTGTTTTCCTTCATGTGCTTCCCAAGAACTCTCATGCATGTTGACTCCCCACACAGGCCACAAAGCATGGCAGGGAAGTAAAGGGGTTGTCCTCCACTTAGGCGGCTCCATGCTACATCTCTTGCCTTCCATATTGTTGTTAAATCCTAAACCAAGCCTCAATTAATAAACAATTAGGGATATGGTGGCTATTAAACACCCAACCTCCATTCCCAATTTCCCAAGCAATTCCCTTCCTCAAGCATCTGAATTTGTGTCCTTTTCTCTCAACTAGTTTTTTGTAATTAATTTAAAAGTTCAGAATTCTCAATTATTTACATGAGGGAGTTAAATAAAAATGGTTGTCACAAACCCCAACCCCTTAGAGGAACATTGTCCTTGGTGTTTTATTCCTGAACAAAGATTTAACCATGACCTCTATAATACAACTCATTTACAAATACATTTACCTACATAGTTTATAACCTAACAACCTAATGGGTATAATATCCCATTAAATTAGTCATTTGGCTCTTAAAATTCATAGTGCCTTTGTCACACATATCCAACTTGATAGCTTGCCTTATGGAGTGTTTTCCACCTCCAATGTACAACATTATTTTCCATCACGCTCATTGCTTTTTCACTAAACAGTCTTGGCTCATTGCTTCCTAGGACACACCCAATATCAATTTTCACTATCACCACAAGGGCCCTATTCTATAACTTATTTAATATTGTTGTTGTTAGCATCAATTTACTTGGGAAATAAACATTCCTCATCATTGACATATAGAATATGAAAACCATAATGAACATGTACATTGCATTTCATGCATATATGTTAAAATTGGAAACTAGGGCCAAACTCCATGTGGGTCATTTTATTTATGGCAGCTGATATTTTTCTTGGATCCCTCTCATCGAGAGGTGTAGGATTGATATAAATATCATACAATTCTAATAAGTATTCATGGAGTTATGAATTTATTTGCATTATAAGACAATTCGTCAAGGTCGGCCAACAATCAAATAAACCCCACATGTGCTCAAAGTTTTTTTATAAATAGAGGTGGCCTTCAAGTCATTTCAACACACTTGGTATCTCTTCCTCTCTTTTCTTGTCTTTGGGCTTTAGTAGGAGGAGAGATCCTAAGGAATAATGTTGCTTGATCCAGAGGGCAGAAAGCCGGAACTACCGGAAAATCTGGAATTGTCGGAACTAGCAGAAAAGCCGAAACAACCGAAATAGCTGGAAAAGTCGGAATTGTCGAAAAAGCTCTAAATGCCAGAACTTCTAGAAAAGCTAGAAAAGCTAGAACTACCAAAAAAATTGGAAAATTGGAAATGCCATAAAAGTCAGAACTACTAGAAAATACAAAAAAGCTGGAAAATTTGGAAAATCTGGAAATGTCGAAACTGCCGGAAAGGCTGGAACTACTAGAAAAGCCAGAACTACCAGGACTGCGGAACTTGCAGGAACAACCGGAACTGCCAGAACCACCGGGAACAACCGGAATTGCTAGAACTGCCGGAAACTGCCAAAACAGGCAAAGCATCTGTCTCCAAAGGAAAGCATCATGCAAGGGACAGATAACTAACATTGGGACAGTTGTATGGTACTTAGCAACAAATACACCAAGCATGCAATGTTACAGCTAGCATGCAAGGGACAACTAGCGTGTAACAATAAGCATGTTAAGGACAACAATCATGCTAGGGACAACAATCAAGCAAGGGACATTAAGCAAGCAAGGTGCATCTAACACATAGGTCAGGATGGCAACATGGTGCAGAAATGGCACATAATGTAGTACAGTGATGGGTACAATCATGATTAATGAAGCGTGATGAGATGAAGCATAGTGATGATGGGTACAACATGGTGCAATGCGGTGAGGTGCAACATGATGACGAAATGTAGAACACTGATAGGTGAAGGAGTCACCTTGGAGAATTAGTTGAAGCAACATGTCTTCAACTGATCTCATGTATCATCTTGTTAGAGATGATCTATGCTCTTATCCAGATAATTCAAATTGTTGACTTCTGTTGTAAACGTACTATCTCTTTCTCTTTGTTGAACTATTGAAGAACATATAAGAATAATTGATCAAGGGTTTCCCCACATTGGGGTTTGTCCCTGGCTAGCACCACATCTTGTGTCCTCTTGTCTTGGCCTGTATTCTGCAATTTACTTTAATGCTGATGTGATTGCTAATCTGGAAAAGATATGGAGCTAACTGTGAAAATTGAAATAAATTTCTCTAAACATAGAACATACCTAAAATTAACATGGTATTAGAAGACAATGCCCAAGCAAGAGTGAAAGAGAAATCACTAAAGACAGTTGGGAAAGGAAAAAAGGATCAATGGATTCCTCATCCCTCTTCAAATTCACCAAGGGTGAAGTTGAAGCAGAGAATATTATCAGAAGGGCGCAGCGGAATATGGCCTATCTAAAGATCACTTCATTGGAAGACTGAATCTCAGGGTGGAAGGAAAGTCAGATAACTATTTTTGCCATTATGCGAAGGAGTGTCTGAATGGCAGGGACACATCACTTGATGATGATAACAATGATTCTAGGGACATCTTCAATGATCAAATGAATGATGTGTAATGCAGGTCATCAAGAAAATGGACGACTCTTCATAGAAAGCAAGGCACCCTAGGTATGAAGAATCAAATGTTGTTTTTGATAAGATAAAGAAGCGTTATCTTGTATTGGCCCTCTCCTTTGAATTCTTTGGGAATCTAGATTATATATTTTAGTGATTCAAGGCACTTCATCGATTAGATGGGTGCACTCTCTAATTTGGTAGAGATGGAAACAATCGTGGGATTATACTTGGAGCCGATGCCACCTATCCCGGAAATGGTGTAGGGAATGTTAACTCTCAATTGAATAAGGGTAACTCGATTCATTTATAGAATCTATTTTATGTACCTGATCACAAGAAGAACCTAGTGTCCATCTCAGAAATGGAAGTCAAAGGTTTCATGGTGGCATTCATCAATGGAAAGGTACATGTTAAAAAATATAATTTTCAAAGATGCTTTTTCTCATGGGTTCAGGGTTGGTAATTTGTATCAAGTTGCAGGATGGTCCATTGGGAATCACGTCAATTGAAATATTGCATCTATAACACCAGAGGTCTACCTATGGGGACTTACCTGATGTGAGTCAAATGATGATAGGGATGTTTGAATTCATGTAGAGCATGAAGGTACATGTCTGAGATGTACCAAAGGAAAATCTTATAAGCAGATCATTCCCCTCATGCAGCAGGTCCACAAGTTTAGAACAACCCGAGGAGTTTGAGATTCATGATCAAGAATCTCATGTATATAGGTGGAAGAAATCCCTCTATGGCTTGAAGAAAAACACCCCGGGTGTAGTATGAGAGGATTGATAGCTTTCTAATGAAGCTGAGATTCACTAGGAGTGAAACCGATCCAAACCATTACCCAAAGGTTGTGGATGATAAACCTCTCATAACGACACCTTATGAGGACGACCTATTTCTGACAGGTGCAGACCTTCTCATTTTCAGAAGTAAGAGAGAGTTGGATTCCAAATGTGGAATGATAAACTGCAAGCCTATGACTACCTCAAGGATCTTAACTTTCAGAAGTTATATAGTAGTGATTTCGGAACAGATTTGGGAAATGCCTCTAAGTTTCATAAACTCATTCACGTTGATGTTCTTGGTGAAATTTCATCTGGACATATGTTTTGTAGTTAGCATGGTGAGCTCATATTTGGTTGAGCCTCACTAGATTGGTGCCAAGAATCTTCTGAGATATCTTTGGGGAACAATCTCTCATGGATTGAGATACACTGCCAGAAATATGAAGCTTCATGGTTATTCGAATGCTGACTAGGCAGGCAGTGTGGAGGATCACTAGAGCACTTCTAAGTGCTGGTTCTCTTTGGATTCTGCTTCGATATCATGGATGAGCAGGAAGTAGAAGTCAGTTTCTATAAGCACCACCGAGATCGAATACATAGCTACGAGTATGATCTTGTGTGAAGCTGCATGGTTGCAGAAGCTCTTAAGTGAGCTGTTTGTACACATGATGAATATCACTATGATTCTCTATGACAACCAGAGGGGGGATTCTATTATTGAGGAAACCTGTATTTGATAATTTCTCCAGCAGATAGACATCAGATACTGCCTTATCTATGATATGATAAGTCGATGAGTGAGGAGGCTCCATCACATTGAGACTGATGTACAGGTCGCAGAAATTTTGTCAAAGCCCCAAGGAAAGGTCAAATCTGTGAATTTCTCGAATGACTTGGATTCGTTGAGAGACCTTCTTATAAGGGTCCTGCATGTTGCATGCATTGATCTCTAGGAGCTTTGGAGGGCGTGGGGTACTTACTGGAGCAACATACAACCACAGGGTGACTCACCCTCCCCGGGTGGTGCGCTATGAATAGGATGAATAGTTCTTCTGTGGGTTGGGATGATTAGTTCTCCCGTGGAAACTATGGAACAAGATGATTAGTTCTCCTAAGGGTCAGGATGATTAGTTCTCCCATGGCAACTATGGAACAAGATGATTAGTTCTCTTGTGGGCTAAGATGATTTGTTCTCCATGGCGACTATGGAACAGGATGATTAGTTCTCCTATAGGCCAAGATGATTATTCTCCATGGTGACTATGGAACAGGATGATTAGTTCTCTTGTGGGCCAGGATGATTAGTTCTCCATGGCATCCACTAACAGGATGATTCGTTCTCCTGTGGACAAGATGGTTAGTTCTCCTGTCGAGGCATCCTACCCATGCAGTCTGGGACACATGGGAAGTACCTCTCATCTAATCAATGAGCAGGGAAATGAGGATAGGGACCATAGTAGTACTATCAATGGATGCATCACTCTATTTACCATACTCCCAATGCTAGGATGACTTCCATTGATTTGGGATCAATGAAACTATTTTGGGATCAGTATGAGTGGTTTGAGACACTCTCTTGTGACATTGATATGGGATCAATGAAACTAATCTGGGATCAATATGAGTGGATTGAGACAATCTCTTGTGACATTGATCAGGGATCAATGAAACTGCTCTGGGATCAGTATGAGTGGTTTGAGACACTCTCTTGTGATATTGATCTGGGATAAATAAAATTGACTTCGAGTCAATAAGAGTGATGTGACAATCTCTTCAATTGAAACTGACTTTGGGTCAGTAGAGAATGGTATGAGACATTCTCGATCAATTCTTCTTCTTCATGGTTCAACAGAGCAGAGTAGTGTAGGGCACTGATGGTAGAGACAGTACAGTCGAACATATGGATCAAATGGAGTTCTCCCTAATTGAGAGGGAGTGTTAAGATTGCCAACTAGGGCCAAAATTCATGTGGATCATATTATTTGTATAAGATGATATTTTTCTTAGATCCCTCTCATCGAGAGATGTAGGATTGATCTAAAGATCATCCGATTCTGATAAGTATTCATGGAGTTATGAATTTATTTGCATTATAAGACAATTCGTCAAGGTCGACCAACAACCAAATAAACCCCACATGTGCTCACCGTTTTAGTATAAATAGAGGTGGCCATCAAGTCATTTAAACACACTTGGGATCTCTTCCTCTCTCTACTTGTCTTTGGGTTCTAGTAGGAGGAGAGATCCTAAGGAATAATTATGCCCTCATCTAGAGGGTAGAAAGTCGAAACTACCGAAAAAGCCAGAAAAGCCAGAAAATCCGAAAAAGCCAGACTTGCCGGAACTACTAGAAAATCCGAAACTATAGGAAAATCTGGAACTACTCGGAAAGCTAGAATTTCCAGAAAATACGGAAAAGTCGGAAAAGTCGGAAAAGCTGGAAAATCCAGAATTGCAGGAAAAGATAGAACTACCAGAAAGTCTGAAACTGCCAGAAAAGCCAGAAAAGCTAGAAATGTTAGAATTGTCGTAACTTCCGGAAAAGCCGGAAGTTCCAGGATTGTTGGCACTGTTGGGAACAACCAGAACTACCGGGAATAGCTAGAACTTCCAAAACTGATGGGAACTTCCGAAACAACTGGAGAATTTGTCTCCGAAGGAGAGAAACATGCAAGGGACAAATAACTAACATTGGGACTGTTTTATGGTACTTAGCAAAAAATACACCAAGCATGCAATGTTACAACTAGCATGCAAGGGACAACTAGCATGCAACAACAAGCATGATAAGGACAACAAGCATGCTAGGGACAACAAGCAAGCAAGGTGCAGCCAACACATCGGTTAGGATGGCAACATGGTGCAGCAATGGCACATAATGCAGTACAGTGATGGGTATAGTCATGATTAATGAAGTGCGATGAGATGTAGCATAGTGATGATGGGTACAACATGGTGCAGCGTGGTGAGGTGCAGCATGATGACGGAATAAAGCACAAGGATAGGTGAAGGAGTCACCTTGGAGAATTAGTTGAAGAAGCATGTCTTCAACTAATCTCATGTATCATCTTCTTAGAGATGATCTATGCTCTTATCTAGATAAGTCAAAATGTTGACTTTTATTGTAAACATATTATCTTTCTCTCTCTCTGCTGAACTATTGAAGAACATATAAGAAGAATTGATCAAGGGTTTCCCCACATTGGGTTTTGGCCCTGGCTAGCGCCACATCTTGTGTCCTCTTGTCTTGGCTTGTATTCTGAAATTTATGTTTATGTTCCATCCGTAGTTTACTTTAATGCTGATGTGATTACTAATCTGGAAAAGATATGGAGCTAACTGTGAAAATTGAAATAAATTGCTCTAAGCATAGAACATACCTAAAATTAACAATATAAGAATACATCATTTGACCATAAATCATTGTACTATCACCCACAACCATACGAACCTAGCCATATAGGAAGCCTTGCAACCATAAGGGTAATATATGCATCCAAACATCCCATGACAACCTGCATCAATCAAATTGTTTGTCACTCATAACCATAACCATAAGGAATAACAATTGAACATATGACCATGTAAGGATCACCTGATTGTTGTATTCCATCAAAAAGGTAGTCATTAGATTTCGTTGCAATAATATTTCATTAGTCAACCATGAAACAAAATTACCAGGAAAACACTTATCTCGTTGATCATTGGTGCTAGAAACTGAGATTGGGACTTTATTTCTCCACCCAAAGTTAGGATGATTGCACTGCAATCTTTCCTGCAATCAGCCACCCTTGATCTAGATTCACAGGTTGAGGAGGAATGCTCAAGAGATTTAGATCGTGATCATCAACTGAAGCATGGAATCTAGATATCACACCATCAACACCCTCAGATATAGGGAATCCGTATATTTCACCATCTCCACCCTCAGTTGATATAGGGAATCCAACAATATTCATCCATCCACGTAGGGATGCATCCCAATTTGTCATTATGTGTGCACATGGCCTAGTCCTAGTCTGTAGTATCTCTTATCTCCCCCACACTATTACCATTGTGTTGTTGTCTTCTTGTGAGCTATCTAAAATGCACTACAATCTACACCCTCTCCTCTTTCTTAGTGTTTCCTTCCTTCATTTTCTTCATGATGCTTCCATTTTCTCCTCCCATAACACTCTCCTCTCAAATTTTGTATATATGTTAATACTCTTCTAGATTTCATCATTTCTAAATCATAATCCTTCTTGTTCAAACCCCCTAAATGGTCCTCGTGGCCCTGTTTTCCTTCATGTGCTTTCCTAGCACTCTCATGCATGTTGACTCCCCACACATGCCATAAAGCATGGCAGGGGATTAGAGGGTTTTCCCTCCACTTAGGAGGCCCCATACTACACATCTTGCCTTCCATATTGTTGTTAAATCCTACGTCAATCCTCAATTAATAAACAATCAGGGTTATGGTGGCTATTAAACACCCATCCTCTATTCCCAATTTCCCAAGAAATTCCCTTCCTCAAGCATCTGAATTTGTGTCCCTTTCTCTCAACTATTTTTTTTGTAATCAATTTACAAGTTCAGAATTCTCAATTATTTGCATGAGGGAGTTTAATAAAGTCACAAACCCCAACCCCTTAAAGGAACACTGTCCTTGGTTTTTTTTTCCTGAACAAATATTTAACCATGAGATTTATAATACAACTCATTTACAAATACATTTACCTTCACAATTTCTAAACCAACAACCCAATGGGTATAATATCCCATTAAATTAGCCATTTGGATCTTACAATTCACAGTGACTTTGTCACACATGTCTAGCTTGATAACTTGCCTTCCAGAGTGTTTTCCACCTCCAATGTACAACATTATTTTCCATCACACTCATTTCTTTTTCACTAAACAATCTCAGCTCATTGCTTCCTAGGACACACCTAATACATCAATTTTCATTGTCACCACAATGGCCCTATTCTCTAACTTATTAAATGTTATTGTTGTTTGTCTTGCAGCCATTTTCACACACCCATGTTAGGAAATCCAATGCTCTTCTTACATCATAGGCATACACATTTTTATGAAATTTATCATAAAGAAATTATAAAAATTAAAACATACCCCCATTATCAAATTTATCCATGACGTTAACCCCACAATTTCATTCACTTCATATCACAACGAAACCAAATTAATTCATGAGTTCAAATCATTGCCAGTTACAAATTTAAATAAAAATAATTCATGGTCACAGTTAGAAAATGCATTAAATTGAATTATTGATACTTATCCTTATTTTTTCCTCTTTGATCTTTGACTCACACATACTGAGTGGTTTTCCAAGCCAAGCTAGCACCCATTAGTGCTCACACTGATTCACATAGTCCTTCATCTTTGTTTGAATTAGGCCTCACCACCTCTAGTGTCTCCACCCAATATTGATAGTCCAGACCACATTTTTGTCCCATTGCGTAACTCCTAGATAAATTTTATCAGGAATCTAGAGACTCCCTCGTCTCCACCCATATGAACTAGGGAATACCTCATCTAGTGTCTCCACCCATCAGACCAGGAAGTACCACCTCTAGTGTCTCCACCCAATACTGAGAATCCAGAGTACATTGATATACCATTTGGAAACCCATAGTCACTATCGCTGAGAATACAAAGACTAGCTTGTCCCCACCCATCTAAACTAGGCAGTACTGCCTCCAATGTTTCCACCTAATATCGGGAGTCCAAGTACACTGATGTCCCACCATGAAGCCTGAAGTCACTATCATTAGGATCCAATTACTACCCTATCTCCACCCATATGAATTAGGCATTACCATTTCCAGTGTCTCCACCCAATATGCAGAGCCTAAAGTACACTAATGTGCCACTGTGAAGCATGCAGTCATTGTCATCAAGAATCCAAAGTTAAAAATGCCTCCACCTAACCTCTAGGAATACAAAGTGCATTGTGTCTCCACCCAAGAAAAATCAAGCTAGGGAGTCTATAACACTTACAACTCCACCCCACATTTGATTCATGGAATCCAGAGTTGCTACAACTCCACCCCACAATATTCCAGGGAATCCAAAGCTTATGGTGCTCCACCCCAACTATAGGAATTCAGAGGACCAATACTCTCCCCCACTTTGCACATCAGGAATCTAGAATCCAGTTCCTCCACCTATCTCATGCATGAATCTAGAGTACACTAGTTATTCCACCTGATGGTCTGCATGGGAGTCTAGAGAGCTAGCCTCCACTTGTTACCAAAATAAACAAGAATCCAGAACTCTATTCAAACTCCACTTGATACACAACAAGAGTCCATCACACTTGATCCACATGTATACCTTGTCATTGTTGTACCATGTATACCCATAGCCTAAGTCTTGGGTCGACTGTCACCAAAGTTACTACCTCCTACTCTTTTGCGGACTTTCACCACAAGGGAGGCTTCCCTTTAGTTAGGTCACCTAATCTAGTTTTTTCCATGTAGGTCTACCTGTTACAAGACTGGCTAGATTTTGAGGCAACATTTTCGGTGCTGTTGCTGAGGAGGATTTGAGTCAACCTCCTCATTATCTAAGGCTTGAGCTTATGTCATAGACAAGGATAAATTTGCTCATCGAGTGACTTCTTGTACCAACATTTCACAAATTACTCTTCTCCTAGGCCCAGAAAACCCCCAATCCTAGGTGGTCTACTTGTCCCAAAGTGGCTTATGTGCCTCATCCTTTGAATAAGGATTTCATTTTACAATTAGGGTACCTAATGACATAACCTTCAATATTCCCCATTCATAACCATGACATAAACATGAGTGTCATAATCACATGATAATAAAATCATGAATTAACAAGAACTTCATCTTGCTCAATGGATTCCTCACACAATTGGGAATCTCATTGGATAACTCTATTATGTTATCCTAAAAATTCTATTCATACATGCATTAAATTCATGAGTATAATCAATCATTATTCCTCAAGAGTGATCCACGTCAACAAACCATTAGTGACAATTAAATTTCATACATTAATCTAATCATCAACATATTTAGAACATAGCACACATTCACATATGTCAAATAAAATCAAGGTTAATAGAAGCTCTTGTTTCTATGCAAAGCATGCATTCATTTGGAACAAAAATTTTCCAACTTAGCCCAAAGGATATTTTCACCCAAATTCATTTAATTTTACCTTTTACCTTGCTTCCATCATCAGTATTGTTGGCTAATATTCTTGTTGTTGCAATATTCAACATCTCATTAAACTTTTCATTTCTTGTTTTTATTGTTCACACATGACCAATTTTCAGCCTGCGTATGTTTCCTTTATTCATGTTCACTGAAACGCTCAGGTGCATCATTACAACATAGTTTTTGACAACAACCTTTCCTGCCCACTTGCCCAATGGTGTTCTATGTTTCCTAGAACCCATTAACAATCTCATCATGTCACCCAATCATGGAAATTATATTCTTTGTTTTCATGCCATCCACACAATCATATTTTTTTTTAAATATAAGTAGTTTATCTTGCTACTATAACCGAATACCAATAGGGCCACATTTTCCTTTTTGTTGCAAGGTTTTCTAATTCATTTTCCTCCAAATTTTGTTTTCTTAGGAAATGATAATAGGATATTGAGGATAGAGTGTCTTTCTCTTTCCATATTTTCTCCATGTTAGATTCTAGCTAATAATATTGTGATGGAATATTGAAGAGCAAAGATCTGGTGACTTAGATAGAATCTCCAATCACTATACTAGTTATTGAGACCACAATTTCAACTGAGTTGTAAGTTTATTATTGAAAAAGGGGTGATGCTGGGAACACCATTTTATTTTTTATTTTTTAGGGGTCGATTTTAAGGTTTTTCTTTGAAACTTTATAGGGATTTAATACCATGGTGTAAAAATGTTGTAATTCTATCACAAAAGGGGGGTGATTACAGGAGCACCACTATTCAATTTAAAGGTTGGTTTTGATTCTTTTGACCCAAAAATATAGGTATTTGGAGATGGATTTCTCATTTGGAGGTCACAGTTTCCATTAAGTTGATAACTTTGTTTTCTTAGAAAATATTTGAAGGGAAAAGATTCAAATGTTCAAGAAGTTGATGATAAATAAATTGATGGGATTCTTGAGAAGTGCTAGTATTTCCATCATGTTATTCATATGGAAACCATTTTCTTTCATCTCCATCCTTATATTCATTGTGTAAAGATAAATAATTTTGTTGAAATTATTGAAAGAATAAGAATGTTAAGAAGAATAGCTCATTGGATGAGCTCTTGTTGAATGTCATTTAAAAGTTGTGATTTTACATCAATCCTATAAATGAGTTTAGATACAAGTAAATATATGTTTGAATGGAGAATTTTCAAAATAAAATGGATTTCAATGTTTTCAATCAATTGATACAAATAATGATTTTTGGCATTATTGTGGCTCAATTTTATATGTATTTTTAAGTTGACGACTAAAAAATGGTACTCTCTTGCAACTTGGTGAGGGAGGGTTGGCATGCATTTTAGTGTGAATGGTTAGTGGTAAACCAAAAACACTAGACATGGTGATGATTTGGTTCAAAGTAACCCATGGGAAAACCCATGATGTTTCTCATTTTTCCTAACCAGGGGGGAATATTAATGATGATTGTTAAACTTCAAGTTTCAACAACAACATTATTAATGAAATTGTAAATATTTCATCGCTTGTGATATTCTACTAATCTAGGTACTTTTATTGGTCAAGTTGTATATTTATATCATGATTAATTCAATATTTGATCATTTCTACTAAAAAATATCATTTACTACTAATTAGTTATTTGGTAGAATTATGATTCAATATCTCTTAGTTGAATCATACAAAAAAATTCAATTGATAATTGGGATATCAGATATTTTTAGGGATGTGATAAACTTGGAGTTGATTAATTTATCATGATTCACTCTCATAAAATTTTGGAGCTTGCATCAATGAAAAATTACACGTGTTTTGGCTTACATGTTTAAATGATTGGATTTTCCGAACTCTTTGATTTTTCAACATACAACTTTAAGAGATTATTTAGTAGATCTTCATTAAGACTCATCTCTCGAGTTTTAGGTTGAATACTTGGAGATAATATCAATTTATGCACTAGTTCTTATTGGCTTGATAGTATAATTTTTAGAATTATGATTGCGTGGGGGAGTTGGGGGGTGTTAATAAACTCCTATATCACCTCTTTATGGATTTCACATCACATGATATTTGTTTATTATCATAAATGTGTATTAGATCAAATATTTTATCCTTTTATCCTTATCTCTTGTATCTCATTACATATCATATTATTTTCTCCAATATTTAACATAAGTAATGGTGACATTCACTACCACTTTCTTGTTTCTATTAGCATTCACTATCACTTTCTTATCTCTATCGGATAGTTCACTGGGTGCCTTCAGTAACACCTTCCTTTGATAGCTAATACTACCCAAAGACAAAATGGTGCATTAGCATTGTTTTTCTTCATGTCATTTACAATGTTATAATCTGTTCCAGTATATGGTATAATATTTATTTAAGGATTTGAATGGGTGATAGTGGCTATAGCGTTCATGATAATTGTAGATGTAGGGGGAAGGAGTAATTGAAGGGGGTATTCCCTACCTTATGATGTCACTTGTTTTGTTTAGATGGTATGCACTACCCATATCACTTCTTCTTCATCATCAAAAGTAGCCAACACATCCAACAACACCATGGTTGATTTCTTCTCTTAAGTTCTTCAATGAGTTTTTCTTTCTCATACTCTTAGGTGAGACTTTCTCGCCATGTTATTCATTAAGAAAGAGTTTTTTCATATTGATGAATTTAAAAATGTTATGTTTTGAGTGGCTGCCATGATGCACTCTACATAAATAATCCATAACCACCTTTTTTAAAGTTATATTTATGTTTGTTATGGATACTTTAGGTGTCTTTAATTATACTATGGTATTTTAAACAAAGGTCTTGTTGATGATGCTATAAATACATCAACCAAGGGGGTCTCCACAATGTGAAGTCCTAATTAGACATCAGATCATTTTGAAGAGGAGCCCCATCCAGAGTATGGGACCTATTTCCATATATTCTTAAATATTTTCCTTAGTTTTATCTATCAGGAAGAGAGAGAAGTGTGTATCTGAGTTTGCAAAAAGAAAGTGAGTGTGCTTGGTGAATGTTTGATTGCAGGTGTATCAAGGTTCTTCTACTACAGAGGAAGGAAATGTGAGCCTCTGAGGGAGAGGTAATAGTACCAACCTAGTAGAGGCGCACATAAGAGAAAAGAGAATCACCTAACATCAAGCAGAATAGTCCACATAGATGTGAAACTTGTATCAACCATTACAACACATTTTCAATCAGATAAACACTAAAATAACCAAAATAGTTCAACTACAGGTTGAAAGAAAACATGAATCATAACATTCATAGAATAGTTTTACAAATATTCACAATCCATGCATGAAAACGTGTTGTCCATTTGGCTTCAAGTATTAAGTAAAACTCCCAAGATACATGAATAAAACAAAGATCACTAGCTCCAATAGTGGAGCATTAGAGCCATAAATTGCTCCCCAAAAGTACTACTCTATCTCTTTGATGCCTTATGGGAGAAGCCAAGGTGAAAACTACTTTTCTTGTACAATGAGGGTGTATATATAACAAATGGGGTGATCCTTCACCTCCGTTGTGACTCTTGTACTACCCTCATGATTGTTTGACTTCTCATGACTTTTTGACATCCTACATGAATTTCACATTGCATAGACGAATCTTGCACTTCCACTTTACATTAAATTTTCCAATATAGAATTACATTATCCATGAATTATGTGGTACATGATGGATAATGACACGACATGACATGAGACTGATGATGTGGACTGCATGATGACATGGAAATTTCAAGTCACTTTTTGTTGATTCTTTATTTGTGTCTTCTTGAAAAGATGGTGCATGTTCTTCTTCTTCCTCCTCCTTATGACTTGAAGATAAGAAGTCTTCAATGTGGTCTTGATATTCCATATTCTATTATAATCCAGTGTTATTTCATATTCTTTCTTGATGATCATCTTATCTCCTTAACTCCTTAGATGTCTTCTAGCATGGTCTCCTTCTCCATATCATTCATCATCATCCTATCATGACATAATAGAGTACCTGTGACTGCAATCCACCATGAGAAGATGACATCAGTCTGAAAAACCCCTAACTTAATATGCTTCATGAAATCACTTATTAGGGATAGAAATAATAATTGGTTGAGTGACCGACTCAGGAATTGCATAATTCTAGAGGCCAAGGTCTGGGATTTAGGCTTGAGATTGTGCAATGTGGAGTTATAACATGTTGGGAGGGAAATATTGCATAGTTTTGGAGCTCAGGGACTAGGATTGAACACTAATATTGCACATTGCACAGTTTTGGGATGTAGAAACTGTGCATTACTTAGTTTCAAGATATAAGGTTGTTGCTTGAGGGCTGAGAAGCGCATTGCATAGTTTAGGTTGGAAAGAGGAGGCTGTGTGGTCTGGTTGGAGATTTTTCCCAACTTGACTAACTGTCAAATCAATGAGATGAATATAGGGAAAAGTGTGACTCTAAACATGAACATACACATAGATCACTTGATGACACAACATGGAACACTGAGAACACATGAACAACATCCTTTCCTTAATGCAACAACTTTGCAATGCCCTACACCAAGTGCGGCACCAAAGATACACTTTTCGACGACCATCATGACAATGCTTGAAAATTTGGAAGTGAGTTTGATACATGTTTACATGGTAAAACCAAATCATTTACAAAAAATTTACCCCTTGAAACCACCAAAACTAGCTTTCATGGATTATGCGACACTCCACACATTTCTAAAAGATGACATTTACTATATGAATAGAAAAGTGTGAATGACACTTGCTATACATGAATGATAGTGAAAGCAACATGAAAGAATGAATAGAACATGAAAACGACACTAATTAATTGAAAGCAAGTGAAAACAACATTCAAAATCATGAAAGTGAAATTCGCGAAAGTGAAGGTGCGCAAAAGCAACAGTTTGTAAAACTCACCAAAATAGAAGTATAAATGCAACCAAAAGTGAAGGACTGTCAATGACAGTGTGGGCTGACTGTCGACATGGGTTTAACATTACACATGCATTGTCTTAATGGATTATGCTATGTTTGTTCAATCTTGCGTAAAAGAATGTTCTCATGGACTTGTTGCGAACTAAGCATGTGTGAGCAAGTGAATTTGACTAATCAAGAAGTGACCGTGGAATGACCGATCGTAATATCCACAATAGGGTCCAAAATTCAAGTACAGGTAAAATTTTGGAGGGTCTTTCTCATAGCAATAATAATTGGAAACACATTGGTAGAACACCATTTTCTCTTCCTTGGTGAATTCTTTCATGAAGGGTCTAGTTCTTCATGGAGTATTGATTCATAATTTGGATTACCCTGACTTCCCCACTTACCCTGTGCATAAACATAGTCCCCTTCACTCCTTCTCGATTGAACACAAACATAACACCAACAATATCACGATGTTTCAAGATAAGTAAAGGGTAGTGTAACACGTGATCTTTAGATATTCAGAGTATAGTTTTTCATATCTGGTGTTGCTTTGCTACCAACAGGCTTGGACTGTACCTTGCCGAAGTCACTTCAGGAACAAAAACTTTTCTACGCTACCAAGGAGCCTGAACAATACCTCGACGGATTTTCTTACTTCACCTCCATGCACAAGAAGCCTTTCTCTTGTTTCACCCTTTATTTATTTATTTTATATAAAATTGTGCATTGGCACTTACTTATTTCATGAGAGGAAGATGAATCATGACTTATTGATATCAGAAGAGGTTTTCCCTTTAAAGAAGTATGTATAAGGCCTCTGCTACTAATTTTCTTGTTTAGGTTTTCCCCTTGTCCTTCTCTATTGACTGGATAAGCATGGATAACAATGAAACATAAAGAAGTGAGTATAGGTACGAGGTTTCCAGAGTAGACATGGATATCATGGTTTGACACAAGGCTTCCTTATGTAAGGATCATATTTTTCGTCAGAACATCATTGACAAAAAGGTATAACCAAGACAAGGAAGAAGGATAGAGAGTTAGCCAAATGTTGCAGTGTCATAAAGTCCTTTTCTATTTTTCCACACTGCCTTTTGAGCCAACAAAGAATATTCATGCAAGGTCTTACAAAACGAAAGAAAAGACAACAAAAATTAGGGAAACAAAACCAAAAGACAAAACATAAGGAGGCTAAACCAAAATAAAAAAACATAAGATAAACTATAGAACATGAATGCAGGATGAATTTGTAGGTAAGATAATATGCAACTATACCTACTCCTAACCTAATAAGCTAGAAGGGCAGGGTCATGTATAATGAAATTTATAATGTATCCACTATAGTTGTTCCTGACCTGCAATCACAAAGATATGATCGATTAAAGTTGAGATAAAACAATGTGTAATGGACAAGGTAAGAGCTTGAATATTCTACACAACAAATTGAAGGTATTTCCTATCAACAGAAAGGCATATCATAACCACTACTTATAAACATTTCACACTCTTACCCTTTTTTTCTTTTGAAAACCGTAAGAATACAAACCTCAAGGGCTTCTTGCAAATGTATCTTTGTTTGCACTCTACTCCTTAGCAAGCATGAGAGAAGTCCAAAACCTATTATTTACGACAAATCTTATTAGATAAGATTTCTCCATCCATTCAAATATTGGATGATGAAACCCAAAATAATCCTCTTGAGAATCCCGAAATCTTTGAAAAGATGAATTTGAAATTAAAAGTGCAGGATCAAGATGAGAATCTTGTAAGGGAAAATGAATCTAATCATATTCAGAAGGCTTGTCAAGATAGTGAGGGCCTCACATAACCATCAGTGAAGGATGAAGTGCCTCAGCTACTTGTCAAGTATTTGAATGGCGAGATAAACCATAAATATTAGTTGATGTGAAACAATTGTCATCAAATATACTAGTGGGAAAGTGATAAAATGAATGATAGTTAATATTATGATTAGATGGAGTGTTTGCGGAAAGAGATTCTTGTTTAGAAGATAAAAAAGATAGATCAGTTTGAACATATTTACGAATTCCTTGAACAGATGAATCATCTTCCTGGCATGATACATGTAACAAATGATTTCCTTATGATCGGTCACATGTTGTACTAGCATGGTAATCATCGAAATAAGTGAAAGGGAATGTTAGTACAACAAACACATGAGTCCAATCAAGATACAATGAACAAAGAAGAGTTGTATTCACATAATAAATCATGCATTCTTTAGCATTCAATAGGATTTAAGGTGCGATGAAGAACATTATTCACGTATAACATTCACAAGAAAAACCATGAGCTGACTATTATGAAATGAATTTGATAGCCATGATTGTTGCGGCCAAAGATGATTTTCGAAATGATTAACTTCATAGTTCCATGATTCTATGAGAGGTACACATTCCAAAACCAAGTTTGATACAAGAGATTTGCATGAAGATGAATCAACTGAGGAAGATTCATGAATCCGATCAGAAATAAAATCTTGAAAGCTCAAAAGGCTACATCCGAAATACCAAACATCTTTCAAGAAGAAATTTTCATCAAGTGAAACCATTCAAAGAGAAAGATTTCATGAGAGAAACTAGATATGACTTAGTTCAAGGACCTTACTAGAGTCATGAGATCATGTCATAATTATCAACGGAAGTTGAAATGACTCAAATCCCTGACAAGTCCTGAAACTTTCTAGAATTGTAAAATTTAATTTTGAAGATTGAACCAAATTGTGCAAGGTGTGAGTATGACTACTACCATTGATTTTAGTAATAATACTACTAACCATATGACAGTCATATATGTCACTGATTTGATCATATTTTATAACAATAACCAAATTACTCAAGTCAAAAGTTTCTCTTGATCACAAATCCAAAGAGAAATGAATTAGGGAAATTTCATGAGAAAGTTTATTTGAAGATTTTTCTTCATGTAAAATAAGAGTTCATGAGGGATGGAAAGAACAATCAATTATTTGATTTTTTTCATTTTCATCATGGATAATCTCATCACCTTGTGTTAATTGAAAATTTAACTCTTCATACAGAGAACTTGAAGAGTGCGGAGTATCTTCATCACAAGTTTATGCATTACAAATGAGAGAGCACAAGGGATAGTGAGATGAAGAGGAAGTTTTGATAGGAACATTTTCTTCAGTTGAATCAAATTCCAGAGCTAAGAGTCTGTCAAATCAACATCTTCTGGAGGAACCGAAAGATAAGTGGGTGTGCTTGGGAATACACCATACCATACAATAATGGAGTCAAAATTATTAGGATGATCATTGTCCAAGACTTCAATTGATTAGGAAATTCGATTTCTTTTAATTCATCATTGAGATTCTTAGATTGATTATCAGTCAAGAGTGAAGCAACACCATCTTCACATAGAGGACTCTGGAAAAGAGAAGAAAGATCAAAATAATCCTCACCTTCTTGCTCCTCTACCTTTGAAATGTGACTACTTTGCACCTGTTCATTACTTAGATTTGGAAGCTATTGATTGGGTAGATTGAGGGGAAATGGGTCATGAGAAAGAGATGGTAAAGGATGACAAGTATCTAAATAAGATTCAAGATTTAAACTATGAGCAGTAATATCATCTTATGAAATGGATAAATTATTCTTTATCGTAGGCTTCATAAACCCTTCTAGGATTTCCTCCATGGGACTAAATCATGAAAAGTGGAAGGGGAATGAGAAGTTTGCTTAGGAATTTGATTAGAAAATTTCCCAGATTTATTATCATCACAAGGAGGCACCCTCAACAAAACCAAAAAAGAAGGAGGACAAGGAAAAAAAGGAGTAGTAGGTTCCTCCTATGAAATTCAAGGTTTCTCATGATTTACAAGAGTTGGGGGAATAAAAACATCAGGGGGTTCAAATTCACCATGCAAAGGGATATGAACCAAATGCTTGAATTTTTGTTTAAATAAATCCCAATCCATGTATTCTCTTGGAATTTCATAACAAAGGTGAAGGAATCGATCAGAAAAATCCTCAATTGACTCATTAAGCTTCATTATTAGTTGATTAATTGTTTTAAGAACATTCTGGTAATCATACTTTTCAAATTCTTTATGAAGCTCCTTCACAAATTGGTTGAATGAATGGATAGAAGTAGTAGGTAATGTTTGATACCGTCACTTAACACGACCTTCAAATGTGAGGGTGAGAAATATAACCATGAAATCTTTGCGATGTATTCCATTAGAAAGGAAAAAATGGATAACTTGAAACAAATATTCAAGAAGAGTTAATTCACCCTCACCATCAAACTTAAATTGGGACAGGTTAGGAAGAAATTCCACGGGTATGGTAAGATTAATTTCTTTAGAAAATGTTATGCCCCTATACTACTAGTGTAACCCCTTATTGTTATTAGTACAACCCACTTATTATATTGATGTACCCATGTAGTTCCCATATTGTTACTATTGTGCCCCATAGAAGCCCACTATTGTTATTATTGTGCCCTTACATTATTATTGTTATGTCGGCTATGATTATGTTATGACCCCTTAGACTCCTATATATAGAAAGGAGGTCTTTTCATTTGTATCATCCAAGAATTGTTCATTTATGTAATTTAAAGGAGGTTTCCCCCTTGAAGAAGTTGAATTCTAAAGCGTTGATCTATATTTTCTATCTTTTCTTGAGCTAGTTCTTGACATTTGGTATCAGAGCTTTGGATTCTAGGGTTTCAATGCTCCAAACAGGTCATCGTGGCATTTTCTCTATAACTTTTTTTCTGTGACGTTTCAGAAGCTAAAAAAAAACCCATTTGAGAAGAAATAGCACTGAACCTCGGGTCTGAATTTTAGAGCTTTTTGCGCTATATTTGTGGATATATGATCTGAGGAATTTGGTCGTTTTGTAGACTCCTAAATTACATTCCAAACAGGTGACTTGGGGAAAATCGTCATAACGTTTTCTCTGAGCATTGGATTGAAATTTCATCAGAAGGTGTAGAAAGAGGATAGCCTGTAGTTTCTTGTATATAGTTTTCAGAGCCAAAGGTCGAAACAGTGACTCGTGGCACGTCATAGAAGTTCGCTCTACTGAAGTAGTCTATAATCAGGTCACTATGGGAGATTTTTCATAACTCTTCCTTGGAGAATCCGATTTGGATTAGACTAGTGGCATTGGAAAGAGGCAACAGAGGACTACCACAAGTTGCAATTTCAGAACTTAAAGATCCGAAAGTACAAAGTTACAATTGTTTAAAGATCGATCTCCTAAAATCAAGAAAAAGCAAGATGAAGAAGTTTGATGGCAAGGATCCAGTAAATTGGATACTTCAGATGGAGCAATATTTTGATCTACATGGTGTACCACTATTACAAAAGGTACGTATTGCATCATCATATTTAGAACCAGATCAATTTTTATGGTATGAAGGGCTTTGTTCTCGTAAACAACTTGTTACATGGTCAATTTTCACGGAGGAAATGACAACACATTATGAGGATACAAAGATCAACACCTTATTTAGAGCAACACCACAACAATTGGAAAGAGTAAAAGGGCTTTGTGACATAATGGAAAGAAAAATTATGGAAACCAAGAAGAATACCCCTCAAAACTGTAAAGATGGAAGTGTTGTTTCTCCTAGCCTTCCACAACCTACAAGGGTTACACCACAACAATTGGAAGAAAAAAGAGAAAAAGGGCTTTGTTACAATTGTGATAGCAAATGCACTAAAGGTCATAAGTGTTCTAAGAAGAAATTATTTTACATAGAATATGAAGAGGAGGAAGAAAATGATCAAGAAACATCAAAAGAAGAGGATATACGCCAGGACCCCACCCCAGAGAAAGAAGAAATGAATCAGACCATATCTTGTAAAGCATTGGCAAAAATTACCACTCCTCGAACTCTCAAGATAGAAGGAAATATCAAGAAGAAAAATGTGCAAGAAGTGAAATATCACATTGAGAAACAAGAAATGAATCCAACCATATCTTGTAATTAATTTGTCGGAATTACCACTCCTCAAACTATCAATATAGAAGGGCATATCAAGAAGGAAAATGTTCAAGAAGTGAAAGATCACATCGAGCATCAAGAAATGAATCCAACCATATCTTGTAAAGGATTGGAAGAAATTACCACTCCTCAAACTCTAGAGATAGAAGGACATATCAAGAACAAAAAGGTTCAAGCAGTGAAAGATCACATTGAGCATCAACAACAAGTTCTCCAATTTTTAAAGGATAACACCACTTTGGTGCAAAATCAAACGAAACAACAGGTAGATCAACATCGTAGTGAAAAATGTTTTTATGTAGGTGATTGGGTATTTTTATTGCTACATCTCAAGAAAGCTATTTATGAGAAGGAAATGTTGGCAATATTACATGCACTTAAAAAAAGGAGACCTTACCAACTGGGAAGACTCTTCAAGGATGAGGATGTGGAAGCATTGTTTTGTGATATTTCTATTATCCAACCAGATTGGATAACGAAGGAAGGGATGAATGGAAGAAGGACGAAGAAGTATGGCCACTTATTCAAAAGTTGCAAAAGATCCTAATTCAAACAATATTGCTAGAAATTGAAGAGGAAGGAAAAATCATATTGGAACCTGGAGCAGTCACAGAAACAAGAACCCGACAGTTACAAAATCGATCAATTTCAGTGTATCTCATCAAGTGGAAGAACTTACCCGCAGAAGATTCCACATGGGAGGACAAGAATTTTATACAGAAGCATCTAGAACTACTCAAGCATTGAGGACATTGCTTTTTGAAGGAGAGGGGCATGTTAGGACCCTATACTACTAGTGTAACCCTTTATTGTTATTAGTACAACCCACTTATTATATTGATGTACCCATGTAATGCCCATATTGTTACTATTGTGCCCCATAGAAGCCCACTATTATTATTATTGTGCCCTTACATTATTATTGTTATGTCGGCTATGGTTATGTTATGACCTATTAGACTCCTATATATAGAAAGGAGGTATTTTCATTTGTATGATCCAAGAATTGTTCATTTATGTAACGTAAAGGAGGTTTCCCCCTCGAAGAGGCTGAATTCTAAGGCATTGATCTATCTTTTCTATCTTTTCTTGAGTTGGTTTCATAACACCAACCTTAGTCTTGCATTTGGTTCCTTACTTGATTCCTCTCCTTCCTAATAGATCTTCGCTGCTTCTTCTTCGTCTGCCCAGCTTCAAAGAGCATCTGTGGAATCAAAGCAGCATAATACTATGGAAGAACAGAGATCTATATTCGTAAATAACACAGGACCAGATATGTATTAACCATACAAATGCATATATACTCAAACATACAAGAATATGGAGGAAAACTTGAATAGCTTTATTAATATCAAGAATAGCAAGAGGATTACAACCAATAGTTCTAACCTAGCATCATCCTCCAGCAAGAAAGCCCTTCTTCACCTCAAGTAAAACTTAGATCACCCAACACTATGAAGTTTCACCAGAAAACCAACAGCACTTCTCTACAAGATACAAGATTCCAGCCTCTTGATCTCTGTGATGAGGGATCCATATATAGATGATTGTAGGGGGGTGAGTCATCTTCTGGGGTTTTGATTAGTGTTCTCTCTGATAATTCTTGATTCCACTTGGATACTGTTGATCTCTTACTCCCTAGTCGAAAACAGAGAGGCAAGTATTAGAGGGGAAGCTTCTGGAAGATTCTATGATCTTCCACCTCGCAAACTGTCTCTGCCATTTGTCCATTCTTCCCAATCGTACCCTATAGAGGGGCCATCCAGTAGGCATTACACCCTTTACACTGGGAAGGTGATCTGCATTACACCCTCTACACTGGGTATTAAGTATGGTCCAGTTTTGACCATTTCTGAGCAGCTTTTAGTGGAGAACTTCTGGGAGATGATGTAATCAGCTGACCTAGTTCCTTTAGGTAGTGAAGCAACACTTTTAGGGACTTAGGAGCCCTCAGTTTATGGAAATTTATGATTGGGGTTGCAGTACCCAAAAATGTCTATAACATTTTCCCCCTAAAGCATGAGGTCATTAATCTTTTGACGTCGGGTGAAATGCTTTATCATGAGGATCCAAAGTTTTTTCAAGCTGGGAAGTGACCTGTAATAAGATACAATACAATGCATTATCTTCATAATATTTTTCATGATCTAGATGAGTTTGGCATTCCCATGCTCAGCTTTATAAATTCATTTTCATGTAAATAGGACAGACAATCATCTGTGTAGCAGACTGATGATTCAAACTCATCATCCTTTGATTTGGATGATCATCTGTTTGGAAATGATGTACATTTGATGTCTTTATATTCCTGAATATATTGTAGCCCGGATGGATGAAACTAGATCCATGGTCTTCAAAACGCGTTCAATCTGCACTCGGAGTACAAGTCAATCCATGTGAAAAAATGTTTTGGAGTCGAACATGGAAAGACATCACCTCATTACCAGCAAATGATGTAAGTTATTAACAAGCGCAAGAGGAATCACCAATAATGACAATGACCCTCAAGGTACTACAATACAATTCGCGTGGTGTGAAAAAGGACTTGGCGTCGAACACCACGCAAAATCTCTCGATCGAATCCCATTAATGTAAACCTGTCGCTGAAAGTGAGAAACTTGCCATTAAGGCATGCAAGCTTCAAAGTACTGAAAGGGTTGTTCCTAGGTCAAATTCTTGGATAATGAGCTGATGTCGAGAAGAAGTGACCCATCGTAGGAGGGCCTTAATGAATCCCACATCTACAACAAGGAATGAAGAAAATGATTTTGGAGGTGAAAACGATCTGATGGTATAGGGTTGAGGGTGGAAGTCATGAAAGAATGGAGTGTGGATGTATTGCAGCGAGTGAGACACAGGTGAATTGTCTGAGTGACTTCTCTTGAACATATTGGCAAAACTGATGATGGATTGGTAGCGTTAACCGCAAATGGATGGTGTGACAGACCAATGGTGATATGACCAGTGAACGAAACAACCCAACTTGACTCGGATGCGGAGAGAAAGTGTCATGTTCAGGAGTGACTTGCTACCAATAAAGTTTTTCAAGTTTTCTTCCCAATTTCCCCAGCCAGCGTTGATCAATACCTCTTTATTTTTGTCAAGCTTGAGGAGGATAACATATGCTTGTTCTATAATTTGCCCTTTGGGGGAACCTGTCACTATATCTTAACAAGCCTAGTGACAGTGAAACTCATTCTCGTCCATTTGGACGAGTTTGTCGCTATTAGGTTTTAACGAGTTTAACGACAAAGATAACTCAGTCCTTTTCAATTTTAGAGAGTCTGAAAGGGACGGAAAGGAAACTCCAAAGATTATTTTTCATCATATAATCCCTTAAGTTGGAAAAAGTGTAAAATAATATGAAAGGGATGAACGTTTGGTAATTTTAACGAGCCGAACAAGACAAGCACTCGATCGTTTTGTGTAATAATCCCTCAAGTTCAAAAAGATTAAAATCTAGAGGATGGATAGGAGTTCCGATGACTTTAGCAAGCCGAAGAGTTTAATTGCTTGGCAATCTTTTCATATTTTACGAGTCAGTTGAAAGGAGCTTAAAGGAGACTCGTTTTTCAAGGAATGAGTGATGATTTCGGGTAGCAGTTGATTCCAGGTAAGGTTTGGAATTTTCCAATCACGACAGTGTCACAAGGATGGCTAATAGAATCACTCTTCGCAGATGTTCCTCAAAAGGGTAAACAATCAAATGGAGGTGAATGATTGGCTACAAAAGAGAGTAGAGGTGATCATGAGAACACGACCAAGGCTCAAAAGCTGATGATAATGCATTCACAATGGTTATTTACCGGAAAATTGGTTCATTTTTTAATGAGCTTAAACTCCGGGGGAAACATTTGCTCATTCCTTATGTTTATTTTTTAATGAGCTTGAATTCCGCGTTAAAAATGCTCGTTACTTATGTTTATTTTTTAATGAGCATGGATTTCGCGTTGAAACTGCTCGTTGCTTATGTTTATTTTTTAACGAGCTTGAATTTCGTGTTAAAACTACTCGTGCCAGTCATATAATAAGGATATCTCATCTAAGATGCCATTTTTTATGGGGCTTGCACCTTTTAAAGCTTTTCCCTAGATCATTTCTTTATGAAAGCTAGGATCACTCTTCGCTTGCATGCAAAAAGGTTTGCATTCCCCCAGGTTTAGCAAAAAATTCCCAGGTTACCATATGAAAGCTCTCCATCTGCGTCACAGACAAAATGCTTCCTTGGCGACGTCTACCGAAATAGAAAAAGGTGAGTGGCGCAGTCACCTCCACTCACATAACTTTGATGAGGGAATCTTATTCCAGTCTAACTCCCTTTTCCTGTTAGAACGAGTGTTGGACCAGTCATCTTCCTCCACGGAAACCTACTTTATACCTAGAGTTTCCCTGCCGAAGCAGGCCAGGGTGCATGGCCCGTGGGTTTCAGTCATATCCTCCTGAATTACTCACGCTCATCAAGTGGACAGACTGGAGATCGATGAGACATTCCTTGCGTGAAAAGACCATTTAGGGATTACATTTGACTATTTTCTGTATCTGAACTAGGGAATGATAGCTAGTCTATGAGCTTGACCACTCTGCCTTCATGTGGAAAACACATTACTCTAAAGAGTGAGGAGACGACGGCTCCCATGCAATAAATACAGTCACACCCAAGGAGTAGATTATAATCCAGGGGTCCTTGGATTACCATCACGTTCATGTGAACAGTTTTCCTTCTCAAAGTAATGGGCACTTTGGGAAGGATCCCTAACAGTCGACTGGTTCCTTTGTCAAAGCCTGTCAGATTTCTCATTCCAAGCAAAAGCGATGGCAAACAAAGCACTTTCCAAGCAGTTGAGGAAAGGATACTCATAGAAGCCCCTTCATCTATGATGGTACTAGCCATGACCATTATGTAAGTTTGTACAATGATTCTGAATGGTACACTAGCTGGTACATAGGGTCTACCTAGTAGACTCCAGTCGAAGGAAACGACTAGGTTGCTTGGAGGTGGGACCAAATAGACAGCTGGATATGACTTTGATGAACTTCCTTCCTATGGTAAAGGAACGGGTAGACTGCCCCAAGTTCATCGGAGTTTGTGTTTACGAAAAGAATTTGAACGGTGTCATTCTCCTTCTCTTGAGTGACGGTATCATTCGAAGATGAACCTTCTGAAGGCAAGATCGGGTCAACTGCCGCCTTGACCTTTTGACTTTCATCTTGTATGGATTCAGAGGGTTCATTTTCAATGATAGACGTTTCAGCCGATGACAATGGCATGCCAGCTGGATTTTCAACCACTGGTGGACTTGGGAAGAGTTTCTTATATCTAGGAGGGAGCTATAGCAGTGAAGCCAGGTGCTCATCCAAAACTCTTTTAGCTTCATCTAGGAAGGGACAACCGTGGACGGCGTGATCACCTTCACACAATTTACAAGGAAATTTGTGATTCCTTTTTTATCCAGATACTTCGCTTTCACTAGTTGATGGTGTACTTTCAACATGATCATCAGAGGTTGATAACACCGGATTGTGCAAACGAGGAGACCAGTCCCTTAATATCCGATGGATGCAAGGGCAATCTCGATGATAGTGGTCTACTTTGAAAATGACACATGGAGATTTAGGTTTAGACAGTCCAATGTGAGGATTTTCACTAGACGATGCATTGTTGCCCCCTTTCACTTTTGGCTCATTCCTCTTCTTTTATTTTTTCTCTTTCTGCTTCTTCTTCTTCTCATTTACTTGATCTTTAACTTTACCAGTTTGATCAAGCGAAGAGGAAGGAGGAGAGGGAGAAACAGACGAAGTAGAAGGCTGGGGGGTAACTCTAGTATCATCTAGTTGATGACTTGACTGTTCAGGAATTACAGTATTTTGAACGACAGAGGTAGAGAAGGGCCATATGGGAAAACCAATCATCAACCCTGGAAGTGACAATGTGGCCATATGGGGTGCACCAACATCTTCCCAACAGGAGAAAGGACTAGGATTTCCTCCAAGGGGAAACCCTTGGTTGGTAGACTCCATTTTTCTTAACCTAAAGACCAATGAAGGAACTTGTGATGTTATTTCGATTAAAATAAATTTTAGATGCTTTAACACAACTTGTTTTTTCAATTTTTAAGAGTCGAGAAAAATAAAAGATAAATCTAGTCGCCTTCGATTTTTAATGAGCCTGAACTAACAAGTGCTCAGATGGACCTTTTCTTGTAAGGAGTCTGAAAAGGAACGAAAGAGAATTCTTAGGAAATCTAGGTAGAGGGGATTACCAAACCAATTGCAAAACTGAAGAATACTTTTTATGGTACAACTGTTAATCTTCCCGAACACTGTGTTCAGTTCATTGCGATCGATAGGGCAGTAGACATGGCTTCCTAAGGATAAAATATATAGCCTATTGTGGTCTCCCAATATATACTTGACGGTACATGGGAGCACAAGTCCATACTGGGACTTGTCATCTTAGAGTGGAGGAATCACCCAACCAACAATGAAAACAACAGTTACCAGGTTTTACGATGCCGTAATACCTCTCTAGCCTAGACTTCTAGATCTTGTGTGTTAGGTTCCAAAGAATTTTTAGATTCATTAAATTTATTTTATAGTTGATCTTGTTTAAAAATTTTCCTTTCAAGTTCACCGCGTGCTGTGTATAAATTCCTAAAATGCAGTCTAAGATGATAAACAATTGTTTAATCTTCTTTTGGCAATGAAAATCTTGCTACTAAAGAAAGAAAATTGAGAGTCTTTCAACAGAGAGCATAGAGCACACACTAAATGCAAATGCACATGCATGAATTTGTTTTCAGCCTTCTTAATATATAAATGACGATAAGAAAGCTAATTGCAAATCTGAATTATTTTCAAAGGACAATACTTAATAAATTTATTTTCAAAATGAAGTGAAGATAAGGGCGACACTTTACGATTTCAAAATGAAAACTATTTTTCGACACTTTAAAGATTACTAATTCAAATCGTATACAAGAGTAACAATACAATCGACTATCAATAAAAATGGGTTTCTCTTCTATGATTTAAAATGACACTTACGACACTTTCAGATTAAGAAACAACAGTTCGACTATGCTACTTCTTTGCAAAAGAGAATTGAAAATGGCACAAAATACATAAAAACACTTACTGTTCTTTGCACAATAGAGGCAGAATGATGGAAGAGAAGGGGGTTTTCATAGAGATATACCAACCACAGACAGCAAAACTCCTGAATAGAACTGAAAGGAGTGAAGAAAAACCAAAGTTTGAAGGTAAAACTAACCTTCCCTGACCATAGCACCTGTCACACAGGGAATCCAGTATGCATCTCACCTACTGCACACGGGAAGTGTGATGCATACAAACTACCTTGAAGGGAGGGTGTGATGATACTAGTGTGAGACTTTTAACCAGTCTTTGCTCACAATTTACATTTTAGTTCAGGGATTTAGGCCGAGTAAGTGATGTTCAGTAAATGTAAATCATAGGGGTTGATCTAAGGAGGTTACTAGAGCCACCACTTAGGGCAATTAGAATGTTTGTAGATCGATTTTTCAATTTATAAACAAAACCCAGAGACAGACTGAAGCAGCATTGATATACTTTTCATTTTCATAACAAATGCAGTTCGAAAGCTAGCTGGCTTGACTTCGGGCTCCATCTATAAGTTTATAAAATAAACAAAGATAGACTAACAAACAATCTATTCGCTCCCCAGCGGAGTCTCCATTTTGTTACCGGGAATAATGTCCACTCAAAGCTGCTATTCCCACTTAGATTGGTAGCTATCTTAGAAACAAACAACTAAAGGCTACTTTTGTTTTCATTTATGAAAATAGATAAGAGTGGAATAAAGGACACCAACCTTAGTCTTGCATTTGGTTCCTTACTTGATTCCTCTCCTTCCTGATAGACCTTCGCCGATTATTCTTCATCTACCCAGCTTCAAAGAGCACATGTGGAATCGAAACAGCATAATACTATCGAAGAACAAAGATCTATATTCATAAATAACACAAGACCAGATACGTATTAACCATACAAATGCATATATAATCAAACATACAAGAATATGGAGGAAAACTTGAATAGCTTTATTAATATCAAGAATAGCAAGAGGATTACAACCAATAGTTCTGACCCACCATCATCCTCCAGCAAGAAAGCCCTTCTTCACCTCAATTAAAACTTAGATCACTCAACACTATGGAGTTTCACCAAAAAACCAACAACACTTCTCTACAAGATACAAGATTCCAACCTCTGGATCTCTGTGATGAGGGATCCATATATAGATGATTATAGGGGGTGAGTCATCTTCTGGGGTTTTGATTAGTGTCCTCTCTCTGATAGTTCTTGATTCCACTTGGAGACTGATGATCTCTTACTCATCCTTGGTCGAAATAGAGAGGCAAGTGTAAGAGGTGAAGCTTCTGAACGATTCTATGATCTTCCGCCTCGCAAACTATCTCTTCCATTTGTCCATTCTTACCAATCGTACCCTACAAAGGGGCCATCTAGTATGCATTGCACCCTTTACACTGGGAAGGTGATTTGCATTGCACCCTCTGCACTGGGTACTCAGTATGGTCTAGTTTTGACCATTTTTGAACAGTTTTTATTGGAGAACTTCTAGACATGATGTAATCAGCTCACATTGTTCCTTTATTTAGTGAAGCAACACTTGAGGGACTTAGGAGCCCTTATTTTATGGACATTTATGATTGGGGTTGTAGTGCCCAAAAATGTGTATAACAACATGCTACAAGCTTCTTTATATATACAAAGTTATTTGGATGAGCCTATGAGCTAAACTCTCCTTTTTGAAGTCCAATACTAGATCTGATCAAGGGAGATCTTTGGCTCTTGATAATGTTTTCCAATGCCTTGGATCTCTTATCCTACTTTAGTTGAATGTCCTTCTAATCTAATTGCTTCCTCAATGTAAAAAATTTAGCATCAATCTCTTCAACTCAACCCTCCTTCTGCTTTTGTTGGTATCTCATAACATTTTTAATGCTTTTGGCCTCTTACAACTAGATATCTAATCTAAGGACTTCTTATTTGAGCCAATTCTACTTCTCATAAAAAAATATCCATTAATTTCTCATTACCTCTACATACATTTTTCATCCTACTCGCTTTAATAGTTAATTTATCGATAACCACCATGGGTGACTAATATTAATCTTTAACAAGCATATTATCATCCTGATATTGAATATTAAACTCTAAATAATTAGAATCAAATCCATATGAAATAAAATCAAGAAATGAATCACCATCATCATTATCATAATATGTATTATTCTACATGACCTCATATTCATTGGCACTGTAACTTTTTTTCCTATTCTTGAAATGGAGAACCCACACTAGTCGGGTGAGACTCTTTCTTCTGCTAGGACTTCTTTTTCTTGTTTCTCTTATTCACTCTATTAGTGTTATCTCCTTAATAAAAAAATATGTAATATGTCCCAAATCTCTTGAGAAAATTCCAGATCTATTATAGCACACATTTCTTATGCGTTATGTCACATCACCTTTAGTGGGGCAGGATATATGCCATATCCTTCATAAGCTAACATCTAAACATCAAATCCATAAACTAAAATTTACGATTAAAATATTTCTATCCATAACTTGAAGTTTACACTAGTAAGTGATGAGCGCTCATATTGTATCAAGTATGTTGCAACCTCCAAGGCTCTCAACATAAAATATCAACCTGGCATTCATAAAAACTTAGAGGTGACAATGCTATTTTCACAATAGGTTAAGTGCTATTGTTGTGACCCTCAGTCATTAGATTAGATCAAGGTATACATAGACCACTCCCTCAGCTAACTACAAAGATAGTTGCAATGAAATAGTATCATGATTACATGGGAATGAACATGATACTAACTGTAGAAATGAAAATACCATTCATTAAATGTAAAGGCTTATTGTAATTGCATGAAAGGAATACACTATTTTAGTTTCATAAATAAACCATGCTACTCTATTTACTCCCTAATAGAATCAATATCATACTTGCATGAATCATTTATCTAATTGAAAATTTCTTGAGAAGTAGGAATTCAATCTTCAACACAACTATGGAATTCAAAAACTAAGTCTAATATTCTTGATTTGTGTGTTTCCAGCTGAGAAAAGATTGTGTTGGAGTGGCCTTGGAGTATCCTTAACCATTAAATAAAAGCCTGGGGGGATTTATTCAACTTCAAAATGAAGAATTCAAGGTCCTGGGAAAAATTTGGTTGGATCTGAGTAGTGCTACAAGACTGCTATAGGAAGTTCTATATGAGGCCTTGTTTTTCTAGAGGAGTGCCATGTTTTGCTACAAGAGTTTGTCCGAGAGATTTTTTAGGGAAAGGATGGTGTTTGGAAGGTGGATGGAGGTATATGAAGGTTAATTAAGGATGTGAGATCCCTTTTACAAAGCCTAGTACCCCATGGAGGCCTATCTTGCACAAATGTTCATGCCCATGATGTCCTTCATTGGCCCTGAAAGGGTGATCCCGGTGGAAACGTTTGAGAGAAATATGGGGTGTCCAGTAAGAAGATTGAATTGTATAAGTTAATTTGGATAAGTGTGCCAACTCCTACAAGTCAACAACAACCCCTGCAAACTAATCAACTACATGATTTAAGTGATGAATATTGTAGCAAAATAAATCAAAGTGGAAAGGATGAGTTGAATTTTATCTATTTAGGCTATACTCTATCCTACAATATATACCTAGTTTAATTTTGAAATCAATGCTACTAAATTCTAATTTGTAGAAAGCAAGCATGCAAAATATTACAATCCAAAACTTAGAAATTTCCAAGAAATTAGAAACACATTGTTTTGGCTTGTTGTTGTAGATTGTCCTACCACACTTCCCATAAGGGAGGTGATTGTTGAGCCCACAACTACAATTTTTGTAATATAATTCCTACTTAAAAAAGGAAATAAATATAATGACATGACCAAGAAGAAGGAAAGAGTACATGAGAGGGACTAAATCCTTTGGGTTGAGCCCAAACCCAAGGGTTTGAACTATCCAAAGTTAACTCAGTTGAAGGCCAACAATAAGCTTTTCATTCTCATAAAATAAGAGTCACATACATTGTATTATATATGAGAATAATAGTATGAAGCACTAGGCTCTCGATAGCTACTCCTATTACCGACAAAATTTTGAATCCTAATCAGCCTTTATGCTTGTTTATTTATATAAAAAGTGGCTGTGGGGTGGCTCCCTTGAGAGGACGATTATTCCCACCAAAATATCGAAATTGGTTGATTTGGTTCCCTTGGATCTTCACATGCACTTAAATTCCTTGGATGCCAATGGATTTTAGTTATTGGCGAGGAATGGTTCATCTCAAGGAAAGTTGGAGAGTTAATGTAGTGGACAGGCCTCATATATTCTCTCTAGATGCCTCCAGCAAGCCGCTACATAGTAAATATCTCCAAAATTGCATTTTTTTCCTACATATTTATCACATTAGGCTATGAAATACGACAAGAACCCTTAATTCTTCCTACTAAGAATATTATGGCTAAAAATAGAAATTAATGGTCGTCCAAATATACCTATTCGATGGGACCCCTCATTAACCCCCTGTTGAAGGTATTGATAACCCTTTGGGAAACTCAAACACTGATGTGAATTTCATGCATGGACTTGGCATCCTTTCTGATATCCCAAGGCATCTTATATGGAGTGCCTTCCATGGATAGAAACCCCACATTTTTTTATATCTATGTCCGCTCCTTTTGTTCTTCTCCTTGGTCTCTTCTCTCCTGTAGGCCTAAGAGTGAGGGAGGAATGAGTTTGAGCCCTATCCTATCCAATTGATCTGCAACATTGGCATGATTCTTTTGTAGAGTGGGGTTCTCTCAAAGGCATCCCTTAGTCATTCTAGAGAGTGATATTCTCTTATTTTCAAACTGAGGCATGAAATGCTAACTTCTTTGGTAAGCCTAAAAATTTTATGTCCACAACATTGTAAAGATATCCTCCAAATGGAAGATATATTATTCTTGGGTTGTCATATAAGGAGGTGCCAATCTAGGATCCGTGGAGATGTGGTTGTGGTTGCCGATGAAAGACTTTGGGCTCAATAACTCTACTCTAATGTATAAAGTTTCCTTCTATTATTTTCTCATCACCCTCTTTACTTCTTTAGCATTGTTTCTTCATAGGTAAACCAAGAGGCTAGTGTCATTAATTTCATGTCCCCCAATATTAAGTTGGGGTGCCAAAATTTCATTTCTTTGAGGATCATATTGTGCATGTAGAACTCAACCTGTTTGTCCCTATCCTCAATACTTTCCTTTCTGTAAACGTCAATTAACATCCTATTGTCTTGGAAAGGTAGAGACCCATACTATGCTAATGTGTTTATCTAGAATTTCAGCCACTATTATTTGATCAAGATAGTATTTGGATGCTTTCCTGCATTTTATGGCTTCCATGGATAAACTTTCCATAGTCGAAAGTTGTACTCTTTTTCTTGCAGTTTCTCCCTTTGTAATACCCCCGTGTTTGAAACATTAATATTTTGTGCATTGTGTGTTGAAAACAAACAATGATGTAAAAAAAGGAATAGAGAATGATGATGTAATTTTGTAGGTAAATGTTTTATAAATAAATAAGTAATAAATTGGAATTTATTGGAAATCAAACACTCACATATGAGATTACATTATCATAATCTTTCCATGATCATAAATGTAGAAGAAACTATGGATAAAATTAATGGATATGAGAGAAAGATCCATTAAGAACTTAGTTGGAGATAAATGCTAAGTTGATATTAGCATAAACCATCGCTAAAGATAAAAAGTGAGCTTTTGGAAAAAAGGAAAAATCCCATAAACCGGGATGCTAGTTTAAGAAACACCTCACGTGGAAGGAAGGCATAAAATGTCAATTGTAAGAATTAACAAGTTGTTGATGTCTTGGATAGGAAATCTATGCTCGAGGGTGAACTCGGAAGAAAGAGTTCTGTGGTTGTGAGGAAAACATTGTTCTACTTCCAAGTGGATTATATTGACAACATTCTGGTTAGATTATGATTTTTTGTATAACATTTATGGTTAGTATAATCTATGATTTTTCATATTGTAGATAGAATGTTAGAATTTAATGCAAAATAAGATTTATGTATTAAGAAATAATGATCTAAGTGGTCATGGATGAAGAAAGAAATTTTATTTTTATTTGTTTACTAATCATTTATTTGTGTTATAAATGTTGTGTAGTTGGGAAGATTAATTTTAAGTTATTTTATACTTGATATTCTAGTATGGATATTGATGGGCCTCTAATTTAAAACATAAATTAAGGCCTAATACCATCCTTCAGCACATTAATCCTCTCTTTTTGCATTAGAAAATTTATTTTTAACTTTAATATATTCGTTAGGAAGTTTTATGAATAATTGAATATTTGTGCCTAATATTATGTATTTTTATGGAATATTATGAGAATATTGGGTATATTATGAAGAGTTTGAGGAGGAGATAATTTAGGGACTTGTTCCCTACTACTGGAGGATCAATAATAAATAATAAAGTTAACAAGATATTATGGAATTATGGCACAAATTGTGGAACTCCTACGATTGAGAAAATCTAGGAATGTGTGCCACTAATCAAGGGAGAAGATCTACTAATCAAGGGATTTTGGTGGGGAAAGCTTCCTCCATTCATGGGGAATGATTCTTAATTATTTCGTATAAGTACCAAGTTTATTTTTCCTCTAGGGAATGATTGAAAAAATCTAGGAATGTGTTCCCTCCCATTTAATGCAAACTCATGTATTGAGGACTAGATCTACTAATCAGAGGATTTTGGTGGGGAAAGATTCCTCCATTCATGGCGAATGATTCCTAATCATTTTTTCTAAGTACCAAGTCGAATTTTCCTCCAGGGAGAAATTTTCATTAGTGTTATTATGAAGAGAGCTTGTATTTTTGTCACGCCATTGTATTTTCTTACAAGGATGTAATTCTATTAATGAACATAATGAAGATTAGAATCATGCTCAGCTTCTAAATCTTGTTCTCCTCCATAGGTCTCTAATTTTTCTTGGGCTTGGCCATCCCAGGAACCTCATAGTGCTTTTGTATCATCTTCTTTCCTTCTTTTCGTTTCTTATTCACATGCATCTCTAGTTTTTATTTCTTTCTATTTCCACATTTAGTATAAATGTTTGCTTCTTGTAGGATTGAGTTAAATGGTTGATATAAGTTATTTTTCAGGATCACAAGAATTTTTTCATCCTTGGAAAAGCTTTGGAAGTTTGTAATAATGATTGAGTTGCTTGGATTAGTCTTCTCATTCCTAAATCTAGATTGTTGGACCTTCTTTTTAGCAAAGAACCATAAATTTATGCTATTTTTTAGAGCATGCTAATGAGGTTCAATCGAATTGATTCCACTTCCATTAGGTGAAAAAACCATTCTAGTTCATAGAAAAATTACCCCATTGTATTTGCGCTTTATTTGGTTAGGCATTTTTTAGTTTTAATAGCTCACTAGTTCTCAAATTTCTATATTTTTTGACTAGTAATGTTTTTTATTTTTTTTGCATGGGTTAACAAAGCCCTTTTTGAGTGATTCCACTTGGAATAGGGACCTAAGACATCCTAGTTAATACAAAAAAAATTCCCATCCAATTTTTATTTGATTTTCTTGGTCATTAAACCCTCACCACTTTCATAATTTCACGAGGAAATTTCTCCAAGCTTCTTGAGCAAATCCATCCATCTCCCAACTTTGGTTTTGAGTTTTAAGTGATCCTAGGTATTTTCTCACTCCATTCCACCCATATAACACCTTCCCTAAGCCTTTCGTCACCTCCAACACCTTCCATTTTTCTCTCGGTTGTATCCTCTAGGTTCATTGTAATTCCTACGGGATCATCTGGTAGGTTTCTAGTACATTGTGTAGGTTTTCCTGAAGTGGCCTGTTTTGAGGTCAAATTGAGAGAAAACCTCTAGGAAGTCACCAAAAGTCTCCCAAGGGTCTCTGACACAATCCAAACATCTCCTAACCCTTCCATCCAACCTCCAACATCCTTAATTCACTTGCCACATCACCAAAGGGAATCAGTTTGCACACTTGATTTTGCAAGAAAATATAAAAAGACAAAAACATATTTATTTCAATGCTTTTACTTGCACATTAGTGATGTTTAATGCTTCTTAATTCCATGCTTATATAGTAGCATTTGGTTCATGATAATTTGGCATTATTCCAAAGCATAGTTTCTTGGTAGTTAATTAGGAAATGGTGTGATTTAGCATTGAATTTCCGTCTCTTTCCTTGTACTTGCTTTCTTGCAATAGGTTAAGGTTCCATTTTGAACATTTCATTTTCTACAATTAATTTAGGATTTGACTTCAGTACATGTGTTGGGAAATTAATATGTCATTATTATTATTATCATTTTTTAATGCCTATTTCTACTCTTCTTTATCATGTCATTTATCATGATTTATTATATAATTCCATTTCAGAATTATTTATGCTCTTATGGATAAATATTATTTATTCTCCTTTATTTTTAATAATTTGATGATTATGCATGATTTTACCAATGATGTGCTATTAATAAATTGGTTGTAAAATTACTCACCATTTCTAGCCTCCAAGACATTTTCCAGATTGAAGATTTGATGTCCAGCTCATCATTAAATGTGCCAACTTAGAAATTCGCTAGAACAAGAAGTGATGATCTTGCATTGGATGTTTTGGGCAAATGGAGAAGAATCTGGAAAATCTAAAACATGGGTTTTGTCCAGAACATACCAAAACAGTTTTCTATTAAGCATTTTTTCACATATTCTGAAGTAATTTGATGGTGGTTCACTAGCGACTAAGGGCCCGACACTGGTGGATCTACTTGCTTCTTGTATCATTATTTTAGAGTTCTATGTGATGGTTTGATTTCCTTCTCTTTAATTTGTTTTATTCAATAATCTTTTGTTTTTGAACATTTCATTGAATCGACTTGTTATATCAAAATCGTGATTGGATTGTGTTGATAGCAAGATTATTATTTATAACTTAAAATGTCATGTTATTAATTTTGATATGATACTTCATTGTCCATTTCAAATTCTGTTGTTCATTTATAACTATGATCGTTGTTCATTTATAACTATGATTATTTTCCATATATAGTTGCGAATGCTGTTCATTTTGCTAGATTAAGACCGTTGATTTAGTTACAGTTGCAGTTGCTGTGTATTTCTATTTAATTAGCTCTATTTCTCAGTTATATTTAAGTTTGTTGTTCAATTCTAGTAATTTAGCATTATTGTTCCTTTCCCTTAATAATTCATTTCTATAAGTTAAGCTTTGCTATTCAGTTTTTCAATAGAATTAGTCACTATTCTTTCCCGCAACGATTTGGTTTCACCTTTTAATGTTATTGCAGCAAGTGTGTTTGTTCCATTTCTACTAGCAACATTATTGATTGAATTTTCATTTCCAGCTATTTTCTTTAGTGTGGATTGAAAGATCAACAACTGTAAAGGACAATGACTACCATTGTCTAAGTTCTCAGATTGGAGACCTTGCCTATGATTTATTTTCATTTGCATCAGTTTACATGGGAGAGAGTTATCATTATTGAGTCCTCGACTAATGATTGTTTGAGTGAATAATTTAATTACAGAGCATTTGACTTTCTTATTGTTCCAATTAGATTTTGTTTCCATCATTCATTTAATTTTGCATTTTAAGCATTATACTGCAAAACATTTCTCTTGAGTAAATAGCCACCTCAGAATGAGTACACTCTTGAAATAAAAAATCGTCCCTTGGTTGAGAATTATTGTGAATATAATTAACAGTTAAAAGGACACCTTTTATCCCTCAACATTTTAGCGCTATTGCCAGTGAGAGTGTAGTCGTTTCTAAGGAGTAGTGTGCATCTGATGAGTGCCTGTTAAGAGAGAATTGGGTATTAAAAATGGAAGGTAAGAACCTATGTATAGAGCACGTAAAAGCCCTGCTCCCCTACCCGCTTTCCAACAAAATTGTTAAAGAACTTAGGGGAGAAACAAATGTTTGAATTTCTATGTGAATGACTAAGAAAAAAATAGAAATTTTGAAAAGAAAATCTCATGATTTCACTAAAGTGGTGATGTAAACACCACCCATTTCACTAACCGATTGACAGGAACATTTGAAGAAGGAGCCTCAAATAAACACATGAAGAAACATCTTCTATTATGGTAAGAAATGGCTCACATCTCTACTTTTAAATTTCCTATCAAGGAACTAGAAGGAGTGACACAAATGCACATAATTCCCTCATCTTCTCTACCAAATTTTCATGGTTTGACAAATGAAGGTCCAGATACATTCTTATTTGAGTTTGAAATACTTTGTAGAGGATATGATTATTGTACTAATGATCAAAGGTTGAAAATGCTTCCTCTTACTCTAAATGGAGTAGCTCTCCTATGGTTCATGAGCCTAGGTGGGAACTGCATCCAAACATGGGAGAACATGAAAAACATATTCTTGAAGAAGTACCAATACTACTGCAAATCCGATGAAGATATTTTCATTATGATACAAGGGGAATATGAAATATTGGAGGACTATGTAGAACGATTTCGATACAACCTTAAAAAATTAAAGCATAAGTATTTGGAAAAAGAGAACTTAAAAACACTCCTACTCAAAGAAATCAAAGATGAATTTTTAGAACTCTTAAATTTGATAGGAAAAGGTGATGTTTTTCAGTTTTCATATGATGATGTTTGTGAATTGTGCATAGGGTATTCAAGAGGAATTTCCAAGGCCGGTAAGAATTCTAGAGAATTTTGTTCTTTCTTTTCTGAAGCTGCTACAAGAACAAGAGACATAAGAGCTGAAATCAATGATTTATTTGAACATTTTAAAATTGATTTTGTTAGCTCTATAAATTTGCAATTGGATGTTTTGTAGGTTCAAAAAAATCGAGAATTTGATTAAGTGTTTTGCCCTCATTACCCATAGGAGCATCCCATAGATAGTTGTTCTTCCTTATCTAGGATGGAAGTATCATATCAAAGAGCCGAGGAAGTTGAAACAAGGTCAAAACCATGGAAACCACGACCTACAAGTATGGTTCAAAATGCTTCCTCTCCATTCTCTTACCTGCATAATCCATTATGGAATAGTAATGTGTTAGGGCAGCCATGTCAATCTCAATATGACCATCATCAATCTTGTCTATGAATGTGGCATGGTTCATCTTATGATTGCATGACTACTCTCTCTCATCTTGTAGCACAAACACATCCTCCATGTTCTCCACCAGCTCTTTCACAACATCTTCCTTGCATATCAAAATCATCCACTCAACCCAATCATCTACATCATCAAAATGCTCCATTCGGTACACAATTTCCTACTCAACTCATTCCACACCCTCACCATAAACTAGTACAACATGCTTACAGTGTTGAACTACAAAATTACCCACCCTTCCCACCCATTCTATCTCACATGCGCCATTAGAGAAAAGTTATAATGAGATTCAGAATGTTTCAAATTAAAAAATTGTAGAGGTTATGGAAAAAAAATAGGTTTCTTTTAGTTTGCATCAACAAACCATTTGAAAATCTCAAGAACTTCATGATATGATGGATATGGGAAATCAAGAAAGTAAAGGATATATTGAAGATTGGTTTTACTACATCATTTGTTTGCACCATTACTCCATACTTCAACAATTTTTGATACCATCTTTTCAAGGGAAGTTGGCTTGTCATACCCTAATATTCATTAACATGCATTTTTCAAATTTGGGTATGTGAATACTTGAAGCCTTATTTAAAAAATGGTTCCATTGGAAGTACTCCTATATGTAATCATATTCATTTTTCAAATCAGAATAGGTCAGTATAGAAAATAAAATAAATAAGGGAATAAATAAATACATTTTGTTTTAATATAAAATAGTTGTTTTTGTTGCAAAACGTTGTGCAGATCAACATCGGTGATAAATTTTTTAATTCATTTTTTTATGTATATGGTTTACAATAGAAATAATAGTTCTAAAAAAAATCATATTCATTTTTATCACCAATTTGGAAAGAATGCTTCAATATCATATTTTTTGGGTTGTGGGCTTGATGGAATTTCTTAAAACACAACTGGGACAGTCATGTTTTGAGGGAACAAAAGGGAATATTTTTAAAACTTATTTCTATCCTAAGTAGCCTTTTATGTCTAATTTCCATCCCAATTTGAATTACTCAATTTGTATTTGAAACGAAAATGTTAGAACCAAAACATTGATAGGGTGTCTAGCGGGCAGCTCAAGAACAGAGTTGGGACAATCGGTTTTTGGAGGCCTAAATGATGATATTTTTGAAACATGATAATATGGTAGATTCCCCTATGAATATATTTTACAAGGAAATTGGAATCACTCATTTTTGATATTGTATGAGGAATTTATGACAAAAATACTGACTATCTATCACAAATCAACACTCTTAAAACTTTGTCTTTCTGGTTCTTCATTATAGTATTTGACCTATCAATTCCCCTTTCCTTAAAATCATGTTTCTATTGGAGATAAATAAATAAATCTAATTTCATTTCCAATTTGAATCATTTAGATCCGAAATCAAATGAACAATCTATGCTTAAAATATCCACTGTTGTTCTAAGTGGGGTAATCGAAAATGACTCTATGATGCAGGTTGTTCTATGTAAAATTGACATATCATATCATTGAATTTTTAAAATATATTTATATTGGATATATATCTTTGAATTATCTCTCATCTGGCTTTGGAATCACTCAATTTGCACAAAAAACAAAAAAGTTGTGATTAAAACCCTGCAAGTTGGCATGATTGGCCACTGCTTTCCCGCAAGTGACAGATAAATTTTACTTTGTTATTTTATCCGTGGATTTGTTATAAAGAGTAACTAGTTGTTGTTATTTTCCATAATTATTGGATTGGGGGAGCCCGATCACCTCTCTTTTTCCATGTTTTAATCTTTTATTGCAGGTAGACACTCATTTTTTCGCAGGTCCTAGGAGAATAAAGAAGGGGTGAATTTATGGACGAGCGATTCTTGAAAGAAAATGAAACAAGGGAATTTCATCCAACTCATTACCCAATAGATTCATAATGGAGGAAATAAAGAATTGATTTCCATTTGAAGATTCATGTCTAGTCATTGCTGCCAAAATATTTTTCAAAGAGATCACATTTTTTTTTACATAACATCATACAGCTTGAGTGGGCCTAATGGTTAAGAGCATGTGTTTCTTCCTAAGAGGTCACAGGTTCAAAACCAGAGGGGGTAGAGTACGTATGCCTTTGTACACTTAGCAGTCAAATCGATGTGCGGAGGTGGGTCCCTTGTCCCACAAACAAGGGTTCTCATACACCAATTTGGTGTCCGGCTTGGCTGTGACCTTAAAAATGGATATTATATAGCTTAATTTATTTATTTACATATTGTTTTGTATTTCAAGTCTTGCTTCCTTCAAATTGTGACCCATCCTCATCAGCAATGCAGTGAACAACTAATTCATTTTTTGCATTCCTTCATTTTATGATTGTGCATTTTTGTTGTTCCTTTCAAAGGAACCACACTCTCGCATTTTTGTTGTTCCTTTCAAAGGAAAAACACTTTCAGATTTCTGTTGTTCCTCTCAAAGGAACAAAATTTTTGAATTTCTATTGTTCCTTTGAAAGGAACAACACTTTTACATTTTCGTTGTTCCTTTCCAAAGGAACAAGACTTCCACATTTTGTTGTTCTCTTTCAAAGGAACAACGATTCCGCATTTTGTTGTGCCTTTTCAAAGGAATAGCACTATCACATTTTTCTATTCCTTTTTAGAGGAACAACATTTTTTTGTTCCTTTCCAAAGGAACAACACTTCCGCATTTTGTTGTTCCTTTTCAAAGGAACATTATTTTTTGGGCAAACTGGTCAAAAATGCAACGCTGCTTTCCACCTACGTTTGGAGGCCTTTCCTTTAGCCAAATTTAGTGCACAATAGCTCGTTGGAAATATTGTTGAGTCTACTTTCCATAACATATTGAATCTTCCAATTTGGAGTTCATTTTCTCTACTAAAAGTCCAATCGCCCAAGACTGTTCAAAATAAGCAGAATGAGGTTGCCGAAATGCATAGTGATGTTGCAGTCAGCCTTTTAAGGCCTTCCTCAACCCCAAATTGAGCTCATGATAGCTCATTTGAAAAATATTTGTGACTAATTATTAGTTGACTCATCAAGCAAGTCATTTGGGCATCTCATATAGAAGAAAATTTGATTTTACCAAGGTCACTCCAAAAGTGCAATAACCCTTCTGAGGAAAATGGTGTTTTCAACATTTCTCCAAAACCATGAAACCTGTGTAAGAAATAAAAGATGTTTACTCGTAAGTCAATTATGAACAAAAACCTCTCTCACTTTTATGAAATTCATCTTTTCTTTCCAAGAAACGCAGTTTGAATAAAATTGTCCCTTATGTGTGGTGAATGGCTTGTTCCTTGGAATGACTTCTCAACAAATGATGGACACCTGATATTTAATGATATGAAATGGCCTCATATGCTATGATATTCTTCATACCTCCTCTCCTCAGATATCTTTGAACAACACTTTTTGGCGTGCATTTCCTTTGTTGTTCCCTACAAGGAACAACACCTTTTTGAGTGTTTTTCTTGTTCCTTCAAAGGAGCAACACTTTGGTAGTATTTTCGAGAATAGCCCTTCCTTCCTATTAGGGATCATTCCTAGTTCATCTCAACCACGTTTTACTGATTCTCTTTCATGGCATGAACTACACTACTTTTATGATGACAAGAATTATGGATTCTTTTGAAGCGAGTTAAAATCATTCACGTTATGATCTTTAACATGACACATCCTTGATCATACATTACTTTCAAAAGGGACAATATTATTTATATACCACTTTACTGCATTGTTTTCTATTGTACATGATACTGATTGATCATCTTAATACCATGCTGGTTCCACCCTTCTTGGTTATAATCTTCTATGTCTGTAATAAATGAGATTATGGGTATATTGTTCTCTTTCTATTGACATTTTCAACTTCTACCACCATCCCTACTTTTAAGGAGTACTGAGCCTACCTATTTTTACCATAAAAATGTCTAATAACAACAAAACTTTGTTCACAGATGGAGGACAGGGGCTCTCATTATGAGCTAGCCTACCATGTTCATATGCCTGTAACAAAGTGACATTCCCATTATGGCCACCACATCAGGGTTGTGATCCATTGGATAGCCAAATTATCCTTGGAACAGGAGGTCTCATCACGAGTTCGCCTGATCACTTTTGCTACATCCCAGTGAGTAGTAGTGCGGTTATCTAGTTACCACACCAGCACACTCATCTCTTCTATAGAACAATAGTAGAATTCTCTAGTTATAAATTGAGGATCCTGGCTCATATGGGTTAAAAAGCAACCCTACCGAGGCTATGGATGCCTACTGGTAGTAGAGGCTCTACTTATGGTATTGAAGTTATTTCTTATCATCAATTATTACTATAATACCCTTTTATTATTTTCTCTTTTTATCAGAGAAGTTATTTCTTTAATTTTTTTCCCTGTTTGGAACCTTTACGCATGAGAAATTATTTTCAGATCAATTACATCATTTTCAGCTAGAATACCATCGACAAAGCATCTTTTTGGGATATTGTTGTCCTTTATCTTTTTTGCATAACTTATCATCAATCCAAAGCATCCTATCTCTTCCTCATAAGTATCTTTACACACTCTGCTCTCACTATAACAATACCTCTTTCCATTCTATCACTGCTATGTGTAGTCAGCTTCATTCATTGTCGTATTATTTATTCCTTGCCTTTCCGTCAACATAACACCTTTTATAGGCTTTATGGTCATGGAATCCCTTTTTCAATTGGAGGGGGGAATGTATGCATTATGGGATAACATGTGATATAATTACTGCACTCTGCCATAACTTGTTGATTTGACAAAATATTAGTATTATAGAAAAAAAATTCTGATTAAAATTTTTTGCATGCATCTTATCTGTTGCTATTCGAAACTAACATTGTGGATTCAAGAGCATTGTATGCAAAATAATGATTTGTTTATAGGAGAACAACAAGTATGGGGGGGGGAACTCTATTCATGACATGACCACACTATTGTAACTAACAGAAGAGGCTCGATCAACTTGCGAACATGAAAAATTGTTCAAACATGATGTGCTTATGTCAATTCCACCTTTTGCATCACTTTCAGCATCAACTCTGCCTACATCAACATCAATAGATTCCAGTCCATACATGTTATTCTACATTTTCTTATTCGGAGGTAAAAATTGAGGTAAAATAACATAATTTTCTCATTTTTTACGAATTTAAGAGAATGTCATGAAAATCCATTTTGAGTATTATTTATCATCATTCATCCCACATCTTTACCACTTCCCATTTTTCAGTCGCATATCATCTTTCAATTTGGGGGAGTGTTTCTTGCATTGCTTTCTTTCTTATGACCATCTCTTTATCATCCAGTGATCTTCTTATTCATCCTTGACAGCCCCTTATTCCATGTTGTTTTACCCCAAGCATAGAATTCAATAGATGGTAGTTACCACCTCAATTTGTTTTCTAGCATTGCATGAGGGCATACTAATTCTTCAGTTTGGGGGGGGGCGGAATTGCTACACATGATGGATGTTTTCTATGTTCTTTCTAATTTAAGGCATACAATTTCATTTTTATACAGTGCTGAAATTGATTTCCATATACTTTTAAAACTATGAACTCAATTCTTGTGATTTCTGGATAACACAGATGTATCATTAAAATACACAAACCCAGATAATTTCAAGTTAAATTAGTTCATAAAATTTCGGAAATCATGCACTATCACCTATACCGATTTTGTTTATATGTCATGATTTGTGCATTGCAACGATCTAATATTTGGATCATAGAAGCATTAATATAGTAGAAATCTACTTCCAAAATTTAAACAAAATCTGGTCTATAGTTTTTGAGAAAATGGTTAATGGAGTTTTCTATTACCTATATCATATTTCGCTACAACTTCATATACATATAGTTGAGTGTCAATGTAAAAATTGTTACGCCTTCATCAACATTCTAAAATTGAATATTCATTATTTGAGGAAGAATTCATTTGTTCCATCCATTTCATGAGTTGGGATGAACAAATTTTTTATTGCTTGGTTAACACATAGGTTTTGTCTTTGGGTTGCATGAGGACATGTAATATATTTAGTTTTTTGTTGCATGAGGACATGCAATATATTCAATTTGTGGATATGTTGGGCCATTAATATGTCATTATTATTATAATTTTTTAACGCCTATTTTTTCTCTTCTTTATCATGTCATTTATCATGATTTATCATATAATTCCATTTTATAATTATTTATGCTCTTATGAATAAATATTATTTATTCTCCTTTATTTTTAATAAATTGATGATTATGCATGATTTTACCAATGATAGGGTATTAATAATTTGGTTGTAATGTTACTCACCATTTTTAGCCTCTAATATATTTTCTAGATTGAAGATTTGATCTCCAGCTCATCATTAAATATGCCAAATTAGAAATTCGCTGGAATGAGAAGTGACGATTTTGCATTGGATGTTTTGGGCAAATGGAGAAAAATCTGGAAAATTTGAAACATGGGCTTTGTCCAGAATAGACTAGATTAGTTTTAAAATGAGTAGTTTTCCCAAATTTGGTTTGTACTAAGAGAAATGGAAGGTTCTATGAAGACTTTTTTCTCAGATTCGTTTTGTGGCCGTTTTCCAAATTATCCCAGTTGCAAAGCCAAATTCGACCTGTTCCTATTGAATGATTGATGAAGAGATATTCTAGATAGGATCTTGTTTATCAATTTGTTGATCAATCCAATTTTGTAATGAGAATTATATTGTAATCATCTCTATTTTTACTACTCTCTACTCTCTTTGTATTTAAATGAAAATAGAGATTGTTAGCCTCCTATACCAATAGGTTTCATCTTTCATGATTGTCTTGATTGAACTATGGAATATGTTCAAACCTTCTTTCTTGAGAAAAGGTGTTCCATATTCTTGAAAAACCAAAAAAATCAAAAAAGTTAAAAAATGTAAAGAGGGTGTACCCTAAAAGAAAAATCAAAGGGTAAGAAAAATAAAGTGGTCAAAAAAAGAAGTGAAAAAAATGAACCCCAAGCAAAAAACAGACCAAGGAAAGTGTGCAAATCCAAATGCCACGACTACTTCATTTTTGTAATAAAACAATTGTGTGCAGCTTGTCCAACCTTTGCCACAATTCATGAATAAGTCAAACTGTTTATACTTGGCTTACTCATATTTCAATTTCATGTTGTAGATTAGAGAATAAATATATGACCAAACAGTTTAATCTTGGCAGATAAGTAGATAGTTAGAGTTAATAAAAGGTGCTCAACAATTTAATCTGAGCCCTTGAATGTAATAAGGGTAGAATTAGATAGATTTTCCTTGTAAAAAGAAAAATTGTTGATGAGGGTTTGCAAGTCTAAATGCACCCTAATAAAGAAGAGAAAATGGTAGTATTAAGTAGATAGGGTAGGTAGATGGTGCTGCAAAGTGTTATCTGATGAATGATCCTGCTACATGTTTTTGATCCTTTACTTTCATCACAAGTACTAAAGCAGGAAATACACAGGAAAATCACCACAAGCAAAGTCAAACTCATTAACCTCCCTCATCACTTTCCCCTCAAAAGTTTCACTAATTTCCCGCAAAGTACTAAGGTATTTGGAGATCAAAGGGGCTCAAGGCATTTCCTTGATCTCTGGAGGGACCGGACCCTTGGCCTAATGATCAAAAAGACCTAAGTACTTAAGATAATCCATCATTATAATCTTCTATCTTTAACTTTGTCCTAAGTAAAATCCTATTTTACATAGGAAACTCATGCAAAATCCCATAAAAATCCCTCAAAATAACTTGCTATTCTAAGTTTAAGTGTTGAAGATAAGATATTGCAATTTACTTCATAAGTTATCACTTTCTTAGATGTGCAAAAATATTTTGAGTTTCCTTGTCCTTTACCATATTTACATTTAACTCTATTATACTAAATCCCTAATAAAATACCTTATCCTAAGTATATAACTCTATTTTTATAAATATCCCCAAAACTCCTCTATTATAAAATTTAACCAAAGTATTTATATCCCTGCACATTTAAAATAATAACCCACTATACGCCCTTTGGTTAAAATTATCATTATATTATAATGTCGCCCTTATGGTAATTAAATAATATTTGTTTGTTACCATATAAATAAAAAATATATATAAAAAAAATTTAAACATGGCATATGTATGTTTAAATACAAAAATATGAATAAAACTTCCGAAAAGTTTCGTGCCACCATGGTTTGTCCACCTGGCAATCCACTTAACCAAACCCCGCCGCAACCCATTTCTTTACGCATACAGGATTAATTAGTCATCAGGACTAATTAATAACCTTTTCCGCCTATTAGATATCGCCCGGGGTGATTAGATTAAACCTTAAACTATTTTAAAGCCCGACAGGCCCAAATCTGAAACCTCCATTTTGAATCCACAAGAACCAAAATGGAGGTGTCGGCAGCTCTGAATATTACTCCACTGAATGCTCCTCACCGTGAATTGGAATATT
>APFE031411930.1:93275-129218 GCA_000404065.3 Pinus taeda
AATTCTTCTCTTTTTCATCACCTATCCATACAAAATAGTGCCAAATAGATGCATTAGTTTGAGTGTCCTTTAATTAAGTTCTATTTATGTAAATAGTTGGAGAGATTTGTGAACCAATTTTGGTATTTGTTTCAAGATATTTTAGTTTAGAAGTGGTATAAATACTCCACTCTTGGAAGCATTATGGGGATTCCATTACTTGGCTGTAACATTGAAACTTCAGAATAAAAGCGCTTGGAGAAATTTTTCGTGGCTTGGCTGGATGAGGATTTAAAGCACAAGACTTGTTGCAGGATTCATGTGTTGGACAACAGTTCAATAAGTGTTTCTACCCTTTCTCTGAAATTTTATATCAGTCTATAATATCATCATATCCATTTATGAATAATTCGCATAAGAGATTGGAACAGAATTCGCTTAATTGTGCTATGTTTTTATATGTTATTATTGTTGATTTTTTCTTCCAAATTAGTTATAAGCATGAATTCTTAAATGCTCTTGCTTTACTAATATTAAACACATAATACCATCATATCCATTCCTGAATAATTTTCATAAGAGATTGAAACAGAATTTGCTTAATTGTACTCTGTTTCCAAATGTTATTATTCTTGATGTTTTCCTCTAAATTAGTTATAAGCATGAATTCTCAAATGCTCTTGCTTTACTAATTTAAACATTGTTGGTTACTATAACAAAGGATTATTCATTGCTCTTTGTTTGTAGTCATTTCATTTCTTTCTTTTGGACATGGTGAAAGACTCTTAGTTGCCTTTCATCCCTTCAAATTCATCCCATCCACTTTAAATTTTAAGGATTGTTCTCTGTCTAGCTATCTTGCCCTGTAATACCATCTTGTGCTTAGAATAGAAATCCAGTAAAGCCATCCTTTGACTCCATAGCCCAATGGACTGAAAGCTCTGAATCTTGCCCTTAGTTTGTGGATTCCACCATTTTCCCAAAACAAACTCTTGAATCTATAACTAGCCTAAAACCTTCCAAGAACAAAGATAAATCATAAAGAGAGAGCCCTCTCTGGATGTAGATTGGCTAGATTCTGCATCTAAAAGGTTGGTTTGTGGTTACCTCAGGTATACTTTCCTCTTACACAACTTCTAGGAAAACCTGAGTGATAACAGAGATGAGAGAAGGGGATTCAAGGTCATGATTCATGATGGATGATTAGAAAGAAAATTAGATGGATAGTTAGATTAGAGATAGATAGGGTAGGATAGGAGGAATAGAAGAATTACTATTGAGAAATTGTAACTATTATTGTTGACTTTCGTTGCTGAAGCAGAGAACAAAAACACTATAATGTTTATGCAATGATTAACATATAAAAACAATTGTACTTCCTTCATATCTTTTGAAGTAATCCAGCGGTGCTTCACTAGCGGCTAAGGGTCTGGCCCTGGTGGATCCACTTGCTTCTTATATCATTATTTTACAGTTCGGTGTGATGGTTTGATTTCCTTTTATTTTATTTATTTTATTCAGTAATCTTCTGTTTCTGAACATTTCGTTGAATCACCTTGTTATATCAGAATCACGATTGGATTGCGTTGATAGCAATATTATTATTTATAACTTAAAATGTCATTTTGTTAATTTTGATATGATACTTTGTTGTCCATCTTAGATTCTATTGTTCATTTATAACTACAGACGTTGTTCATTTATAACTATGATTGTTGTCTATTTATAATTGTGATTGTTGTTCATTCTGCTAGATTAAGACTGCTGATTCAGTTACATTTGTAGTTGTTGTGTATTTCTATTTAATTAGCTATGTTGCTCTATTATATTTAAGATGGTTGTTTAATTCTAATAATTTAGCATTACTGTTCCTTTCATTAATAATTCTTTTCTGTAAGTTAAGCTTCGTTGTTCAGTTTTTCAATAGACTTAGTCGTTGTTCTTTCTTGCAATGATTTGGTTTCACATTTTAAATGTTATTGCAACAAGCATGTTTGTTCCATTTCTACTAGCAGCATTATTGAATGAATTGCCATTTCTAGCTATTTTCTTTAGTGTGGATTGGAAGATCAACAACTGTAAAGGACACTCACTACCGTTGTCTAATTTCTCAGATTGTAGATCTTTCCTATGATTGATTTTCATTTACATCATTTTACAGGGAAGAGAGTTATCATTACTAAGTCCTTGACTGATGATTGTTTGAGTGAATGATTTATTAAAAAAGCATTTTATTTTCTTGTTGTTCCAGTTAGATTTTGTTTTCACCATTCGTTTTCTTTTGTATTTTAAGCACTATACTGCAAAACATTACTTTTGAGTAAATAACCACTTCGGACTGAGTACACTTTTGAAATAAAAAATCGTGTCTAGGTTGACAATTAATGTGAAGATAATTAGGAGTTAAAAACACACCTTCTATTGCTTAACAACATGCAATCATTAAAGCATGATAGCAAAGGAAGGACACATATAGTGCTGACACCTCTTAAGTGTGTATGAGCCTCGAGTTGACAATTAAAGTCGGTAGCCTTGGGAGTTGCAACATTCTTGCTGAAATACTGAGGCCCATTAGATGTAGAATAACATGATTGGTGTGATAATACATAGAGATTATTAGAACCTTTCCATTCTAGATAGTAAAATAGTATTTCATTATAGCTTAAGGAAATAACATGGACTATAAGTGCTACTAGTTGCAGAAAAATAATAATAAAATTTGTTATGAAAACAACTCACAAAAAGATAAAAAGAATAGATCAATGACTTCGAAATAAGTCTCTTCGAGGGGGAAACCTCCTTTACATTACACAAATGAACAATTCTTGGATGATTCAGATGACAAAACCTCCTTTATATATATAGGAGTTTAAGGGGTCACAATATAACCAAGCTGACATAAAAATAATAATATAAAGGAACAAAAATAACAATAGAGGGATTCTATGGGCCACAATAACAACATTATGGGGACAATAGGGGCACAACAATAATAATAAGGGATAAAATGACAATAGTAATGGGGGAATCACTAGTATTATAGGGACCTAACATGCCCCTCTCCTTCAAAAAAGTGTTGTCCTCAACTCTTGAGTTGTTTTGGATGCTTCTATATAAAATTCTCATCCTCCCATATGAAATCTACAACAGGTAAGTTCTTCTAGTGGATGAAATATTCTGAAATTGATCGATTTCATAGTTGTTGAGTTCTTGTTTCTTTGACTTCTTTAGGTTCCAATATGATTTTTCCTTCCTCATCAAGTTCTAGCAATATTTCTTGAACTGGAAGCTTGTCACCTATAACCTTCTTTAAGCATGAAACATGGAAAACTGGTGCACTCGAGAAGATGCAGGAAGCTCCAATTTCTATGCCATAGTACCTATCTTTTACAACACCTTGTAAAGACCATAATACTTTGTGATAATTTATTATCCTTCTTAGATTGCTTGAGGGACATTTGTTTATATGGTTGTAGCCGTAGGAATACCCTATCACCTACATCAAAACTTCTTTCATTGTGATGTTGATCTGCATGTTGTTTCATTCTATTATGCGCTAAGCTAAGGTTACCCTTCAAGATTTTGAGAACTTGTTGTTGATGCTCGATGTGATCTTCCACTGCTTGAACCTTAGAATTTTCTCTTAAATATGATGTGATGGATGGTGGATGATATCCATAAAGTTCCACAAATGAGGTCATTTTTGTTGCAGTATGGAAGGAAGTGTTATACCACCATTTAGCAAGAGGCAACCATTTGACCCATTGTGTTTCTTTATTAGATGCAAATCAACGAAAATATCCTTCCAAACATTTGTTTGCTATCTTAGTTTCTCCATCAGATTGAGGATGATAATATGAGCTATGAGCTAACTGACTACCAAGACAAGAAAATAATTATGTCCAAAAATTTCTAGTGAAAATGGGATCTTCGTCACTTACAATAATCTTTGGATTTCTACGTAGGTTTTGAATTTTTTCCATAAATGAAGTATAAAGTGTACTCGCTTTAAATGGATGAGATAATGCACGAAAGTGTGCATACTTGGTAAGTCTATCAACTACCACCATGATAACACTCTTTCCTTCAGACTTGGGTAAACCTGTGATAAAATACATTGAAACCTCCTTCCAGCATTAGCTTGGAATGGACAAAGGTTGTAATAGTCCTGGGGTCTTAATTGTTCAACTTTATTTTGTTGTCAAACAAAACATTCTTCCACAAACTTTTCAATATCCAATTTAAGGCCATTCCAAAAAAAATCCTTCTTAACCCTAGAGTAGGTTTTTAGAAATCCTTAGTGCCCTCCTAAGGGAGAGGTGTGCAATTCCCTAAGAATCTTTTGTTTGAGTTGAGAATTCTTACATAGGCACAATTGATCCTTGTAACATAAAAAATCATTTTTCCAACTAAATTTATGGGATGTATAGGGATCTAGTTGTATCTTTTGAATGAGTGCCCTCACTTCCTCGTCATTCTTCCATTGATCCCTTGCCTTGTTTATCTAATCTGGTTGGATAATAGAAATGGCACAAAGAAATGCTTCCACATCCTCATCCTTTCTTGAGAGTGCATCTGCCACAACATTTTGCTTCCCTTCTTTGTAGACAATTTCAAAGTCATAACCCAACATCTTTATGACCCATTTTTGTTTCTCTTCTAAAGACAATATTTGTTCTAAAAAGTATTTAAGACTATCATGATCTGTTTTTACCTCGAAGTGTCTTCCCATTATGTAGTGTCACCATTCTTAAGTGTCTGTATTATTGCCAACATTTCTTTATTATAAATAGCTTTATGTAAATACTTTCCTTTGATTGGATGACTTTTGAAAGAAATTGGTTTTTCTTCTTGCATTAAAACATCACCAATTCCATTTCCTGAGGCATCATATTCCACAATAAAGGTTTTTGTGAAGTCCGGTGTAGCTAAGACTGGTGCTTGGCACATTTCCTCTTTAAGATGTTCAAAGGCCTTCGTTGCTTTTGGAGTCCATGAAAATGCATCTTTCTTCAATAATGTTGTTAGAGGTGCTACTATTCTCCCATAATTCTTAACAAACTTGTGATAATACCTTGTCAACTCAAAAAATCCTTGTAGATGTTTTATGGATGTGGGGATTTTCCATTCCTTAATGGTTTTAATTTTTCTAGGGTCTACCTTAACACCTTCATGAGATATAATATGACCCAGATATTCCACCTCTTGTACTCCAAAGATAGATTTGGATATTTTTGCATATAATTGTTTCTCCTCCAATAGTTTGAGAACCATGTCAACATGTTGGACATGATCCTTCCAAGACTTGTTGTAGATTAGTAAATCATAAAAAAATACTAACATAAATTTTCTAGGAAGGGTTTGAAAATGGAATTCATCAAACCTTGAAATGTAGAAGGTGCATTAGTAAGGCCAAAAGGCATGACCAAAAATTCATAATGGCCCTCATGAGTTCTAAATGTTGTTTTTGGAATGTCTTCAGCCTTCATTATCATTTGATGATATCCTAAACGAAGATCCAACTAGGTGAAGTAAATTGATCCATCCAATTCATCCAATAATTCATCAATGACAAGAATGGGAAATTTATCTTTAATAGTGAGCTTGTTGAGCTCCTTATAATCTGGACACATGTGTTGTGATCCATCCTTCTTGTGAACCAATACTAATGAAGTAGAGAAATAAATTTTCTTGAAAATTAAAAGTTATTATACCCAATGATTGTAACCATTGGACTCCTAATACAACATCGACGCCACCCATTGGAATGGAAAGCATTGGGCTATTCAATACATATTCTCCCATGGATAGCTTGATATCATGGCACTTTCCTGAGCAATTTATGGTTCATCCACTTGTAAACATCACTTGACACTCTAGTGTTGGATATATGAAGTAATTCAATTCCTTGGCTATCTTACAATGAATAAATGATGGGTACTTCCTGAATCAATCAACACTATTACCATTTTCTTATTGATATGCCCTTCTATCTTCATAGCTTGAGGAGTGGTAATTCTAGCCAATGCATTAGAAGATATGGTTGGATTCATTTCTTCTTTCTCAAAGGTTTTTTTTGGTGTATATCCTCTTCTTTGGATGTTTCTTGTTCCTTTTGTTCCTCTTCTTCACAGTCTATGTAAAATAATTTCTTCATGGCACAATTATGACCTTTAGTGTATTTGATATCACAACTGTAGCGAGCTCTTTCGCTCTTTTTTCTTCCAATTTTTGTGGTGTCAACCTTGTAGGATGTGGATGGCTAGGGGAAATAACACTTCCATCTTTATAATTGTGAGTGGTAGGTTTCCTTGTTGCCATAATTTTGCTTTCCATTTTTCTTGCCAACCTGAACGCTTTCTCCAATGGATCTGGTTCCCAAAGGTAGACCTCATGTTGGATGTTATATTTTAAATTCCCTATGAACACATCAATCCTATGCTCCTCTGGAATATATTTTACCCTTATATTCATTTTTGGAAGTCCTAAATGTGCTCCATCATTCAACCCTTTTGTTTGAGATTTATCAATTGGCTAAAAGAAAGTGTTGTTTTTTGTATCCTGATAACGTGCTATCATTTCATCCGTAAAAATAGCCCAAGTGAAAAAAAATTTAAGAGAGAAAAGCCATCGATACCATACAAACTAATTTTGTTCCAAATATAAAGTTGCAATGCGTACCTTTTGTGTGTTTTGCACATTATTGAGATCAAAAAATTGCATCATCTGTAGTATCCATGTTTCAGGATCCTTTCCATCAAACTTCCTCACATCGATCTTTGGAACATGGTGGTTCTTCGATCCAATGTTAGAGTCTATGAAATCATGATTAATATTTATTTTATTCTCATCATGAATTTCCTTTACTATCCTTTCACCATTAATAAGCATTTCTTGTAGAAACTTTATCAAATCTGTCTTCAAATCTATCTTCAAATCTTCCATGCTTGTCTTCAAATCTATCTTCAAAACTGTATTCAAATTGTCCATCTTAGCTTCCACACCTTCCATCTTAGCTTCCACGTCATTCATCATAGCTTTTACACCTTCCTTTAAACCATCCATATTAGCTTCCATGCCTTTCTTTAAACCATCCATCTTAGTTTCTACGTATTTCTTTAAATCATCCATCTTAGATTCTATTACCTTTTGTGTGAGTAATGTTTGTTGCACTTGGTCTTGTAATTTTGATATATCATGTTGCATTTCTTCCTGTTCTTCATGAGTCATGCTAGAGCTTTCAGGTTGCTTACTAGGTGTTTCCATTTTTTTTCTTCAAGGTATCAATTACCTATAATAATGCTTCACTATGCCCTTTGAATTCCTTCAAACTAATTTTTCAAACCAAGCTTATGCAAAAAAACAAAAAATAAAACTACATACCTTTTTTTTTACTTTGTAGGAGATTGATATTGAATCTGATGTATTTCTGTAATTTTAGATCTCGAAGGTTTGAAATTTCTTCCTCCAGTAACCCTGTAAGTAATATTTCTAAATCTACAAGTTTGATCAAGATTGGATTCTCCAACAAAGAGTTATGTTGAATATCCCACGATGACCTAACTATAGACTTGTTTAGTAGAGCGAACTTGTACAATGTGTTGCACGTCACTATTTCAACCTTAGGATCTAAAAATGGTACCCAAAAACCTACAATTCGTCATCTTTTTGTAACTTCTTATAAAAATTCAATCTGATCCTCAAAGGGAAAGTTATGACGATTTTCCCAAGGTGACCTGTTTGGAATGTAATTCGAGGGTCTTCAGAAACCCTAACTTCCTCATATTATATCTCCGAAAATATAGTGAGACAGGATCTAAAATTTGGACCCGCCGTTCAGACCGACTTCTTATCCAATGGGATTTTTTTAGCTTCTGAAACTTTGTAGCATAAGAGTTATAGTTAAAATTGTATGATGACATTTTTTAGATGAAATTCTAGATCTTTCAAAAGACCTAACTTCCATAGATCATATATCTCAAAATATAGCGAGAAAAGATATGAAATTTGGAGCCAAGGTTTATCACAATTTCTTCTTAATTGGGTTTCTTTTTGATCTTTTGAAATGTCAGAGAAGAAAAGTTATAGGGAAAATGCCACGATGACCTACTTGGAGCAGCGAAAACCTAGAATCCAAAGCTATGATACTTAATGTTATGAGACCAGCTCACAAAAAGATAGAAAAGAAAGATCAATGCCTTAGAAATAAGCCTCCTCGAGGGGGCAACCTCCTTTACATTACACAAATGAACAATTCTTGGATGATTCAAATGACAAAACCTCCTTTCTATATATAGGAGTCTAAGGGGTCACAATATAACCAAACCAACCTTACAATAATAATATAAAGGCACAAAAATAACAATATGGGGACAATAAGGGCACAACAATAACAATAAGGGATACAACGACAATAGTAATGGCGGAATCACTAGTATTATAGGGAGCTAATAAAATCTCTAGATTCAAGGACTAATTTTGTAAATCTATAGCATAGAGTGTAATATATATATATATATATATATATATATCTATATATATATATATATATATATATATATATATATATATATATATATATATATATATATATATCAAAATTGTATGAACGCATGAAAATAGAATAGTATTTATGCATGTGATTTCATGCATCAGTTCTAGATCTGTATATTATGTACAAGATAGTAGCTAGAATCAAATTTTTCACTAGTTATTACGAGGAAGAAATACTTGCCATTCTAAGAGCATTTTATATAAAAGAAAAAAATCATAGTAGATGTATCCATACTAAATCATACTAGTTTCCTCAACTGTGTAAGAAAATATAAATGCACAGGAAATCAAAGCATATGAATACCATTCTCTACTCACGGGACACTACAAGATTATTTAATCATTACATTAATTCTTCCCATTGAAATATAATTTTGATTGAAAATGGAGGGTATGAGAACCCTCAAATTGAACATGGTATCAATTAAATTTTCAAGTCCCAGTTACTGAACTAAAGCATAGGCAAAACATTATGTATTTGTAGCATTACCCAGGCCAATTGTCAATTGGTACATAAGGGAATTAATGCCTCCCTAATTTAGCATAAAATTTCAAGGAAAGAAGACATAACTACATTTCTACAAAACTTCATACACGGGAAGTGGCATTTGCAGATGATTTTTTAGATAAACCATATTTATAATTTAAATTAAATTCTTAAAGAATCTCTGTCATTGAAACCCAAAGAAGCCAAACCAACAACAACATATAAGGAAGTGGATCATAGTTATGATAAAACCATTAACTAGATGAAAGTATAACATTGAGAACATAGCTCTACATAAACTACCAAGAATGCTCATTCAGGACATGTAAATATCAATTAATACAACTTTCGACCGTATGAACTAATTACCAAATGGGTAGTCACTCGAGGACAAAATTATGATGTAAATATCATAACTATTGTCTTCAATCTAGCCTTGAACAAAACTATAATAAATATAATTTAAGGAAATTTGACTAGATAGGAAAGGAACAATTCCATTCATAGTATTAACAAGGATAAATTGTACTACAACGTCCAGAATCCACAGTCATAGTGTTTCCATCATCTAGAGTCCAGCAAAACCAAAGTGTATCTGACATGGAAGGGAGCAATAAGGAGATAACCCGTGAATGGCATACTGCATGAGATCTGCGGTAAATGATGTAGGAGCATGTGACTGAGAGGGGAAAAGTCTTCCAACTTATTCCAAAAATAAAAAGAAAATCTACAGGCAAGGGAGTGGGGTCCTTTAGCCTGCAGTTTCTATGTTTTTTTTAGTTAAAAAATAGGATAAGAGTAGAGAATAAAACATGCTATCTTTTTCAGTTAAAAAATAGGATAAGGGTAGAGAATAAAACATGCTATCTTTTTCACAGATAGATAAGTTGTAATAAAGATCTTACGCCTTAAATCGCTATGTAAAAAAGAAAACTACTTTTGTAATAGGTAAGGTCTGAGAAGACCTGTCCATTATTAATAAAAAAGAAATTGGCCACCAAGCTTGCTAGAGAGAGGGCAGTGCCAGAAGTATCATTATGAAATTTCTCTCAGCATTCTGAAAAAGAACTCAATGATATCTTGTTGATATGGATTTGAAGTCGCTGTAATGCTTTAGAAATTCTGCAGCTTTTAACATGGACGTAATTAGTTTGTAGGTCATATAGCTAACTATGTATTGGAGCATCTTGGCGACAGTGGGTGAGACAGGGTTCGAATCTTGCCGCCTTCTCCAACTGATGGAATTGTGAATATTTATACATTTTATATGCGTGGACGTTTCCTTGTTCCTTTTTTGTTGAATTTTGAGTTTGCAGACATATAAAGGAGTGTTGCGTTCTTTATTTTATTATTTTCCTAGTTGTCTGCCAGTAGAGTAGTTCTGTTACTTTACTTATGACGGCCCAGGGTTGAACTTAGAACGATTGGCTCATAGTTTCCACCTACTCGTAACCAATTCTATCCATTCGGTGGCTTGATCTCAGGATAATAGTGGTGGTTGTTCGCTGGTAGTCAAAAGCTCAATTGCTGCGTAGGAATTTTGACTTCCAAGAATTTGCTTCTTACAAAGGAAATTGTTATTTCTAGACCAGGGAAAAGGAAAAGGCGCAACTCAAGGCATCGTTATATTATAATGGAACTCTATTGAATTGATGTCCGATAATTTGTGGCGTAAATCCTTCCACAATAAGGCCGCTAATAATATTAGGTGTATAATCCCTCTTGTAAAGCCTACGTAATTCTTTTAGAATTTCTGCCAATATGAATTAAGTCCTTTGACAATAAATTAGTAAGGTTGTGGCTCGGGGAAAAAGGAATGAAGCTATCAGTTTAATGATTGATACACCTGAAGACAGTTCAAGGGAAATTGAGGCATATACTCAGGAGATTGCTGCCAAATTGGAGAGATTATCCCTAACGTTTGCACCCTCACCATCATTAGTGGTATCAGAGCCATCAACTGACACTGAATTGAATCTCAGGAGCAGGAGAAGGATGGCTTTCAGAGTTGGAAGAGGACGAGGACGTGGTGGAAGAGGACGGCCTGTTGCGAATGCTGAAATAATGGAAACCATAGAAGAGTTGCGAGTTATATTGGATGCGTTAGCCTCAGACAGAAACATAGATTATGGAGATGTCAGTGAGCCTGAAGTTGAAGCTACAGAGGAGGAAGCTATATAGGTTACTCCTGAGGTGAGGTTCTTTCAGTCAGTTTTGAAATCCACAGCCAGGCCATGGAACCAATTAGTACTGATATACCAAGGAGTACTGAATCTAGAAGAATTGATTGACTGGATTAATAGCATGGAGAAATTCTTCGATTATGAAGAAACGGAAGATGAGAAGAAAGTAAAGTTTGTTGTCACCAAATTAAAAGGCCATGTAGCACTCTGCTGGGATGGTGTGCAGGCGGAAAGGAGGATACTTGCTAAACAGCCAATCATGAATTGGAGCAGAATGGTAGCAAAGTTAAAAGGTAAGCTTTTGCCCAGTAATTATCAGCAAACATTGTTTAGACAAATGCAAAATCTTAGATAGAGAGCTTTGATAGTAAAATAATACACAGAAGAGTTCTATAAGGTGAGCATAAGAGCTGGAGAAGCCCAAGACACAGATGAGAAGGTGGCTAGATATATGAATGGCCTAAGGTTGGACATTCGGGATGAGATAAGTTTACTGTCTCCAAAAACTGTAGAGGAAGCTTATCAGATAGCACTGAATGCTGAAGAAAAACTCATGAGGAAGCAGTCTGCTAGAGAGAGGGACCTTCAAAGGAAAATGAAGTCAAGGTGGTAGAGGAAGATCTATAGCACCTAAAGAAGGAGCTAGCAGTAGCTCAACCGAGCATGCACCCACAGGAGGTGATGCAAGAGGCAGAGGGAGTTTTTCTAGAGGAAGAGGAGGCAGAGGAAGAGGCAGAGAAATAAGATGTTACAGATGTAATAAGCTGGGACACAGAGCTTTTGAGTGCCCAGAGAATGCAGAAATAAAGCAGAGAAATGCAATTGTTGCTCCAGTTGAGGGAGAGGCACCAATGGCAGTAGTACTAGAAGAAGAAAACACACCAAAAAGAGGAGAATCTCTCGTAGTTAATAAAGTTCTTCTTAAGCCAGTAAAGGAGATGGCTGAACCGTAAAAAAGGAAGACCTTATTCAGGACAGTGTGCAAAGTCCAAGGGAAATGTTGCCAAATGATCATTGATAGTGGTAGCATTGATAATTTGGTTTCTACAGAAGTAGTGGAGAAATTGAAGCTGAAGACAATGAAGCATCCAACACCTTATAAAGTGTCATGGCGAAAGGGACATCAACTGTTGGTAAGTGAATAGTGTGAAGTCAAATTTCAAGTGGGCAAGTAAAAAGATAAAATTGTTTGTGATGTGATGCCTATGGACGTGTGTCACATATTGCTTGGAAGACCTTGGCAATATGATAGAGGAGCCATACATGATGGGAAGAGAAACACCTACAAGTTTGGAAAGGATGGTGTCAATCATATGTTGTTGCCTCTGCAAGAAGAAGATGGACTGGGATAGAAGACTGATCCAAAAACTTTGTTACTTGTAGGAAAGGAATACCTGAAGCAGATGGAAGAAAATGAGGTAAATTTTGTTGTAATTTGAAAGCCCAAGGTAATCATGACTTCCACTAAATTTTGTGATTTACCCATTGAAATTCAAGAAATGTTGGAGAAATATTGTGATATTATTGTTGATGATTTGACTAATGAATTACCGCCCATTCGAAGAGTCAGCCATCATATATATTTGATTCTTGGAGCAAGCCTACCTAACAAAGTAGCATATAGAATGACTCCTGCAAAAAATGAAGAAGTTAAGCAACATGTGCAAGAATTACTTGACAAGGGGTTGATCAAAGAAAGCTTGAGTCCTTGTGTGGTGCCAACAATGTTGAGCCCAAAGAAAGATGGAGGCTGGAGAACGTGTACAGATTAAAGAGCCATTAATAAGATCACAATCAGGTACAGATTTCCGCTATCCAAAATTGAAGATTTAATGGATTTCTTGTCTGGTGCAAAATATTTTTCAAAACTAGATCTTAAAAGTGGGTATCATCAGATAAGGATAAGAGAAGGGGACGAATGGAAAACCACTTTTAAGACCAATGAAGGATTATATGAATGGAGAGTGATGCCTTTTGGGTTGTCAATGCACCAAGTACATTCATGAGTATTATGAATGAAGTTCTTAAAGAATTCATTGGTAAATTTGTAATAGTATATCTGGACGATATATTAGTCTATAGCAGGTCCAAGGAGGAGCACTTGAGGCATTTAAATTAAGTTTTAGCTCTGCCTATCATCCTCAAACTGATGGACAGACCGAAGTTGTAAATAGAAGTTTAGGCAATCTTTTGAGGAGCCTTACTGCAGAGCATCCAAAGCAATGGGATCAAGTGCTACCACAAGTTTAGTATGCATATAATGACTCACCGAACAGGAGCACAGGACAGATCCCATTCCATACTGATTATGGAATGCATCCTAGAGAAATATCTGAATTAAGGAATTTGGGAATAGAAGAAATGAGAAGTGCAGAAGGTGAAGACTTTGTTTCAAGAATGTAGGCGATACATGAACAAGTGAAACAGAAGCTGCAAGATAACAACATCAAGTAAAAAACCAGAGCAGACATGAGGAGAAGAGAAGTGAACTTTGAAGTTGGAGACTTGGTTTTAGCACATCTCAGGAAGGATAGATTTCCAAAAGGGGGGTATATTAAGTTAAAATCCAAGAAGATTGCGCCATGCAGGATACTGAGGAAATTCTCTGCAAATGCTTATGAGATTGAATTACAACCTGGTGTGGGAATATCACCAATTTTTAATGTTGCAGAATTGTATAAGTATGAGAATGAAGCTACAGATAATACAACACAGGATCAAGAGACTCCAAAGATTAAATGGGTAAAACAACTACCCACAACAAAGAATTTACAGCCAGAAAGAATTCTGGACAAGAAGGTGCACAAGAAAACAAGGAGACGAGAGTACTTCCAGTATGTGGTAAAATGGAAAGGACAACCAATCACTGAGGCTACTTGGGTTACATAAGATGTTCTACAGAAAATGGGAAAATTTGTAGATGAGCTCATGGACAAGAGCCCATGAAGAATTTTTTCCTCAGCAGTCTGATGCAGGAGCATGTGACTCAGAGGGGAAAAGTCTTCCAACTTATTCCAAAAATAAAAAAAAATCTACAGGAAAGGGAGTGGGGTCCTTTAGCCTGCAGTTTCTATGTTTTTTTAGTTAAAAAATAGGATCAAAGTAGAGAATGAAACATGCTCTCTTTTTCAGTTAAAAAATAGGATAAGAGTAGAGAATAAAACATGCTATCTTTTTCACAGATAGATAAGTTGTAATAAAGCTCTTACGCCTTAAATCGCTATGTAAAAAAAAAACCTGCTTTTGTAGTAGGTAAGGTCTGAGAAGACCTATGCATTATTAATAAAAAGGAAATTGGCCGCAAAGCTTGCTAGAGAGAGGGCGGTGCCAGAAGTATCATTATGAACTTTCTCTCAACGTTCTGAAAAAAACTCAATGATATCTTGTTGATATGGATTTGAAGTTGCTATAATGCTTTAGAAATTTTGCAGCTTTTAACATCGACGTAATTAGTTTGTATGTGATATAGCTAAATATGTATTGGAGCATCTTGGCGATAGTGGGCAGGACAAGGTTTGAATCTCGCCACCTTCTCCAGCTAATGGAATTATAAATATTTATACAGTTTATTTGCGCATCCATTTCCTTTTTCCTTTTTGGTCAAATTCCGAGTTTGCAAACATATAAAGCAGCGTTGCGTTCATTCCTAGTTGTCTGCTGGCAGAGAAGCTTTGTTACTTTACTTATGATGACCCAGGGTTGAACTCACAACCATTGGCTCGTAGTTGCCACCTACTCGTAACCAATTTTGTCCATTCGGTGGCTTGATCTCACGATAGTAGTGGCGGTTCTTCGCTGGTAGTCAAAAGCTCAATTACTGCGTAGGAATTTCGACTTCCAAGAATTTGCTTCTTACAAAGGAAATTGTTATTTCTAGACTAGAGAAAAGGAAAAGGCACAACTCAAGGCGTCATTATATTATAATGAAACTCTATTGAATTGCTGTCGGATAATTTGTGGCGTAAATCCTTCCACAATAAGGTCGCCGATAATATTAGGTTTATAATCCCTCTTGTAAAGCATGCGTAATTATTTTAGAATTGTTGCCAATATGAATTAAGTCCTTTGACAATAAATTAGTAAGGTTGTGGCTCGGTGAAAAAAGAATGAAGCTATCAGTTTAATGACTGATACGCCTAAAGACAGTTCAAGGGAAGTTGAGGAGGATATTCAGGAGATTGCTGCAAAATTCGAGAGATTATCCCTAACGTCTTCACCCTTGCCGTCAGTAAACCACACAAGAGGTAAAGTGAGGGTATTATAGGGTACCTATCCATAACATTACCAACCACAAATGTGATTAACAAGCATAAAAGCCATGGCCCATGTAAAATACGGCACTTAACACCAAAATAAAATTATGACTCTGCTTAAGACTATAAAAGATTGTAAAGGATGTGCTTAGCACTCTATTTATGGTGTGAAGTGTTTACTTGTGAATTTGGGGAAGCATTGCTAGAACTAGTGATGAACCTAAATCAAACCCAGAAAAAAATGGAATTGGGTTAGAGTTGATTCATGTATGAGGCAGAGAGAATCCCTTCGGGGTTTACAAAAAGGAACAAAAATAAAAAACACACAACCCTCTTTGTATGTAAGAGCCTTGAAATGAACTCTTGTTTCATTAGCGTAGAAAGTGAAATAAGCACTTTGAGATGTGTTGTAAGGTGGAATAGTTATTATATCCTCGCCTTGGAGAAGGAGATGACATTGCAGGTCACAAAAACCACAATAATCCATTGAGGAATAAACTTAGAACCTAGGAAATTATCAATAGAGAGATTATAGGAGAATAATAGCATAAACCTCTTACAATTTGTAGTAAACATGAAAAAAAATCTTCCTCATAGGGGAGAGACAATACCAACAAAAATAATTTTGTGAACTTTTCATCTAGAGCAGAACGGGCTGAGTCAAAGGAATAACTTATACTAGGACCACTCTGCAATATAAATCGGGACAATAGGTGGGAGATAAACCAAAATGATAGGACAAGGGTTTGTATGTAACTACAGAAACTTGACAATGAGAAAAGTCTAATCATGGAGATGTTGAAAAACGTTGAGTGGGGGAAATGGCAAGCCTTTACCAATAACCAAAGCTCAGAGTTTGGTAGGGTTTTCTCATGAAGATTGACAACAACAATGAGTAGTGAGAGGGGTAAGTAAGAGTAAAATTAGTTTAGGGTTTCAACATTACCCTTAACCATCGATATCCATCTAGATTGATCTCCACCAATATGCATAATCAACATCAAGATCGATCACGACTAGGATCCAATAGGAGATAAGGTTGGTATCAAGGGTTCAAAACATAGCATAACCCTACCCCATACAAATTACGTCAAATATACTACCCATTCCTACATCAACCTTGCACCTGGTGCAATATGTATCATATAAATAGATATTAAAACAAAGGTCTCACTCTCAAGACAAATGTTGGCAAGGATGATCAATTGAACACTAACTCTTACAGTAATGCAAAGGTGAATAGAATTTACATTGTTGAAATACAACCATGATGAAATAAATAAAATAAACTTAGATACATAGAGGAAATAACGCATACATCACCATTTTCAGTTGCATAAAGAAAAAATATCATAGTAATGTACGTCAAATTTACAGGTAAATGGTTAAGTATATCTATAAAAAAAAATTATGTTAGTTTCCGTAAGTGATGTGACATATGGTATTAGAACCCGTGTTCTCCACTAGAACTTAAAAAACCAACACAACATAAAAGTATATACATTGGAAAATTATAGTAAACTAACAAATGATTCATTGTGATATTTGGACTACAGGTTGATTAAGATAAAATATATATTCAGTAAGATGATTGCAGATGCACCTATGGGAGATAGGTTGTATGTGGAACCAGGGGAAGGATTTACTCCCGCTGCAAATTCATTCATGGAGGTCATAAAAAATCTACAGGGGGAATTGTCACATCTAATGGATAGTAACAAATAGTTGCTATGTGGCAGTGAGGAACAAGAAAGAATGATAAGAACTTTAACACAAAAATCAAGCCAGAAAATGTTGGAACCAAACATACTAAAAGGAGAATAATTGGAGCCTAAAAAATATGGGAGTGAAGGGGAATTAGATAAAACCTATTTTTTGAATTATAAGCCTAAAAGGATGCTAGAACTCTAAGGATAATTCTAAAAGATCAAGCCCCTGACTTTTGATGGGGAAAAGGAGGACACAAAGGCCTGGTTATTGAATATGACTAAGTATTTACAATTTTCCAATTATGAGAATAAATTGAAATCCAGGCTAGTTATTTATCAGTTGCAAGTCAAAGTTTCCTTATGGTGGGAAGAGTCAAAGAATGTATAGGGAATGGAGGAGAAAACAATATTATGGGAGGAAATACATAAATAGTTGAAGGATCTCTACTTGAGTGAGTGATATTAGGATGACCCCGCCAAAGATTTTAATGAACTAAGGCTAGGACAACTCACCATAAATGATTTTGTATCCAAATTTACTGACTTACTAAGGTATGTTCTTTATCTAAAGCAGGAAAGAAGTAAAGTGAAATGGTTCATGAACTACTTGCCTACAGTGTAAAAGGAGCATAACAAATCGGATAACATGAAAACTATGGACGAGGTGGTGAGAAAGGAAAGGTTATGCTAGCAACAGTTTAAAAACAAGGGGGAAGGATATAAGACTTGGCCAAATAAGGATAAGACCAAGATCAACATGGAAGGAAGACGATCAAAACCAGGGTATCTCAATAATTTTGGTTGGGACCGTGAATAGAAAAAGTTTGACAAGGTGATTGTATATTAGTAGCAACTTCTCATGTAGGGTAGAAAATCACTTATTTGAATGTTAGGAAAGGAAATGGAGAAAGGGATAAATGAGTTCTGAAATGTTAGAGATGTGTTAAGCCTCATTTACTAAGAGACTGGCAACATAATCCCAAGTAAGTGCAAAATATACAAGTCATTCACGAAGCTTCTAAAGTGCAAGACATGGCCAAGAGCATTCCAAGGATAAGCACATCCCTACAGGATAAAGGATAAAGAAGAAAAACAACAATCCACCATTATTAAGCTAGAAGTTATTCTTACTAATCAACCTATCTCTATTTTAATTGACCCTGAAACTAGTTTAAGCTATGTGGGACTGAAAATACTAGAAAATTATAAATTAGAAAAAGAAAAATATAAAACATCTTGGCTGGTACAATTAACCACTAGTACCAATAGAAGATTCACTAGTTAGGTGAAGCAATGTCTAAACGGGTACATGAACATGGTAGATCTAGATGTACTTTCCCTTGGGTCTCATTATATACAAATCAGAACGGATTGGTTGGAGCAACAAACAACACTCATAAACTGCATAGCAAAAGTTGTAACTTGAGTAAACACATATGGGAAAACTCATACCATTCAGGGTGTGTGAAAACAAATATGAGTTAGTAAAATTAATGCTTTACAAATGAAGAGGAGTGCCTAGAAATGATGCCTAAGATTTATGGTTCAGGTAGAAGAATCTGGACAAAAAAGTGAGGATCTAGAAATAAATGTTGTTCCAGTCATTAACAAATTTTTGGATGTCCTTCCGAAAGAGATTGATGGGTCTAGCCCTTAAGAATTTTAGATTCATGATAATTTTCTAATTGGATTTTATTAAAAGGTGGTTGGTTGAATTTAATGTGGTGGTATTGTTGGTTGATGGAGACAAGGACATGTGTCCTGACCTTGGGCTTTGTTCCTTCCATCTCCTTCTATGCTTCGAAACCCTGATTGTTCATTTCATTTATGATTTTTTATTTTGTTGTACCACTATGTTGTTGGAGAGGTCTCTGGTTCTCCAAAATGAGGGTTTATTCGGCTTCCTTGCTGAGAGTTTCATTTTCATCATTCCTGGTTTTCGATTTGGTGAGGGTTTCCTCTTATAAATGATGTCTATGCTCCCTGCTTTGCGCTTGGTTACGAGACCTGGGTGTGAAACCCTTGGTATCAGCCTCTATTGTAAACTTTTGCTCGGTTATACTTGTGTTTTCAATTGCAGCTTTATTTTACCTATTTTCCCTCCATGCATTGGCTTCACAAGTTGATTCATTGCTCGGTTTTGTTCTTGTCTCAAGTTGTGGCTATGGAGTCGCTCGGCTTTCAACTTCCACTTGATAGTCTCCTAGAAGGCAAGCTCTCTTTCTATGCTGGTTACTTTTACCTTGTTTTTATCAGTCACTGCCAGCCTCTACTCATCATGATAGCGAGAAAATTTATGGTTGTGACCTCGGCTCCATGGCTTCTCTGTCGGCTTACACAAGCTCGACTCTTCCCTAGTAAGTTCTCACAATTCTACCCTCTGTCTTGGTTGCATCTTGTTAATCATAGCTGTAGTTTTTTTACACTTCATTGTTGATGGCCTAGTTGTTGGCCAACACATGTGAGCGATAGTCTACTCGTGGTCCTCATGCCAGGTCTCTTACACTTGAACTGGGTAGGGTCACTCCTTGGTGTCCTTCTATTGTTTAACTAAGTGTTCTCTGTTCATAGGGTTTTATGAGTCTTATTTGTAGTTTGGCTTACCTCTGCAATCTCTTGTCACTGTGCCCGTGGCTCCATTTCGACTCTACTGTTTGTGGTCACATATGTATTTAAACGGTCCTGCAGTGACATCACGGGGGTTCGTAGTTCGACCGAATCTGCTCTATTTATTGGTCATTTGAGCAATGGACTGTTGTGCTTGACTTTTGACAAATATAATATATATATATATATATATATATAATATATATAATGTAAATTCAATTGTTCAAATTTTGTAAAGGAAAGATGGGAATGTAATTGTGTCTGTACCTGAAGCTTGTCTCTATGGATAATGGCTTGCTCCTCCATTTGTATATTTTCTTTGTTTGTATTGTAGCTTGTCCAAGAGCTCTCATCACTTTGGTGCTTATTGTTCACCTGTGTGTATTTGATTTGCTTAAGGAAAGGAAAATAGTTTAATAGTATTCTATAGGAATAATTCTAGAGCTGTAACATGAATGGGTTCAGATGTTTTTCTTCATAAAATGTTTCTATGCTTTCTCTTTGTTCAATTCTATGATGGCAAAGGATTACATTAGTTTTTTTCTGCTTTCATTTTGTAGAGAACACTGGACAGTTAGCAAACTGCCAATAGTTACAATATATGGTTACATACAATGGTTACTAAATAACTGTCTTTTCTTACTTTGTAAATTAAAAACAAATTTTAAATAAAACTAAAATAAATCCGTAAGAAAACATTAACATTGGCTAAGGTAACCACTCATAGAAAATGAGAACTAGTGCAACTCAAACTATTTTAGAGAGACATACTTCTGGTCTTGTCCTCCCTGAGTTGGATGCTCCTGCATCAGGCTCCCGAGGTAGGTGAAAAGTCATGGCTCCGGTCGATGATCTCCTCAATAAAATACCCTATACATTGTATTTGTCCTACATCAAGCCATGAAATGTCCTCAATAGGGCGATTCTTCCACTTGACGAGGTATTGTAGGTACTCCTTCCTCCGAGTCCGCCTAGCCACTTGTGTGTCGAGGATTCCTTCGATTTCAAGTGGCTAAGCTAAAGGAATTTGTCTCATCCACAAAATACTCCTTTCTTAGGTGTCTCACTCTGGCTGTGCTGAACTGTCCTCTTCCATACTGGCAGTGTATGGGAATAAATCCGCCACATTAAAAATGGGTGATATTCCTATACCTTGAGGCAATTGCAGTTCATAGGCATTTGCAGAAAACTTACACAAAATTTTAGAGGGTCAAATTTTTTTGAATTTCAACTTATTGTGTTCACCCTTAACAAATCTTTCCTAGCATAGATGTGCTAGAATCTAATCCCCTACATTAAATTGTACCTCACGTCATTTCAGATATGCTTTCTGTTTGCACCTCTGACTACTGTCTTGTAATTTCATCTTCACTTACTCATGTCGGTCATTAATTTCTCTTGCAAAGTCTTCTCCATCAACACTTCCTCTCTCTAACTATCCCAAATCTCATAGCTCATGCACTCCTCGGGGATACATTCCATGCGAGATCTAAAAAGTACTACTTCCGGTGCTTCAATTCAGTGAATCGTTATAAGCAAATTCCTCTTGAGCAAGTAAATGATCCCACATTCATGAATTTTCTCCAACTAGACTCCGCAACAAGTTTCCTAAACTTATGTTCACCACCTCTACTTGCCCATTAGTATGTGGGTGATAAGTGCAGCTGAAATTTAACTTTGTGTCTAGCTTTTTCCACAAGGTGCGCCAGAAATGCCTTGTGAATTTTGTGTCCTTGCCGGAAATTATGGACTTAGGTAAGCCATGTAGTCTAACAACTTCGGTGAAAAAAAAGTGTGCTACATGGGTAGTGTCACTAGTTTTTCTGCAAGGGATAAAGTGTGCCATCTTTGAGAATCGGTCCACCACCACCATGTTGGAAACAAAACCTCTCTATGTCTTGGGTAAACCTAGGACAATATCCAGACTGACTGAATGCCATGGTCTATTTGGAATAGGCAAGGGTGTGTACAACCCAATGTTTTGACTGTTCCCTTTCACCAACTAACATATCTTACACCTGGTCACATATTACTGTACATCTCTTTGCATCTTCGGATAGTAATAGAAATGATTGAGTTGATCCAAGGTCTTATCAGTGCTGAAACTTCTAGCTAGACCTCCACTATGTTTTGCCTTGATGATTTTCTCCCTCATCGAACATTCTGGGACACACAGATGTCCTCCCTTAAATAACAACTCCTCCTGCAAGCTATAGTCTAGCCACGGACTATTGTTCCTCAACAATGGATTTTGGCAGGCTTCACAAGCCTCCTTGAAATCTGCATATGTTTGATGCAAGTCTTTTAGGTGTTCAAATCCCAACACTTGTATTGTGCTTTCCTACAACAGTAGAACTCTTCTGCTTAGTGCATCTACTACCTTGTTCACTTGACCACTGATATGCTTCAATACGAACATAAAGCTCTATAAGTACTCCACCCATTTTGCATGTTTGTAATTCAGCTTATTTTGCTGCATAACATACTATAATGTAGAATTATCAGAAAACAAGACAAACTCATTACCCAATAGATAATGACTCCAATTCTTCAAAGCTTGGACAATGGCATAAAACTCCTTGTCATAAGGCATATACTTTTGCCTGCTTTCATTTAATTTTTTGCTAAAATAGGCTACTAACTTGTCTTCCTAGCCACGTACAGCTCAAACGAATGTACCATTGGCATCACAACGAACTTGAAAATTTTTGTTTAAGTCAGGTAGCCTCAAAATTGACCTCTCAGTGATCTTCTCCTTCAATATCTGGAAGCTCTTCTATGCAGCTTCAATCCAATGAAAAGGTTGACTTTCCTTCTTGATTGTATCCAACATAGATGCGTAGATTCCACTAAAATATTTTATAAACTTGTGATAGAAACTTTCCAACCCATGAAAACTTCGAACTTCGAACATATTCTTAAGGGATGGCCAGCTAAGTATAGCTGCAACCTTTTCTGGGTCCATTTTTAGCTCATTTCTGCAATCATGAAACCCAAATAGACTAACTCCTTTTGAAAGAAAGTACATTTTTTCAGATTTATTAGCAACTTGTTTTGCTGCAACTTCTTTAGAACATATTGAACATGTTGAAAATGTTCCTCCTTGGTCTTGCTGAAAATCAGTATATCGTCAAGATACAAAATCACAAATTTCCCAATGAACTGCTTCAACATCTCATTCATTAGGCGCATAAAAGTACTAGGGGTGTTACTCAACCCAAATGGCATCACTAGCCATTCATACAACCCTTCATTAGTTTTGAAAGTTGTTTTCCATTCGTCCCCTTCTCGGATTTTAAACTAGTGGTATCCACTTTTCAGATCTATCTTCGAAAAATATGCTACCTCACTCAAACAATCCATCATGTCATCCATTCATGGCAATGGGAACCTGTACATGATTGTAATTTTGTTTATTTCTCATGAATCTATACTCATCTTCCACTCACCTCCTTTCTTGGGAGCTAAAAATGTTTGAACTGCACACAGGCTTAAGCTTTCTTGAATCAGTCCCTTATCGAACAACTCTTGTACCTATTTCCTAATCTCCTTAATTTCTTTTAGGCTCATCTGGTTATTAGCTTTATTCGGTAAACTAGCTCCAGGGATGAAATCTATGTGATGACTGAAACTCTGCTTTGGTGGCAATTTATCTGGTAGATCGTCCACCACATTGTCATTGAATTCCTACAACATTTCCTGTATTTCTTTAGGTAAATCAGAAATTTCAGTGTGCAACAACATTGTTCTCAGTCTTCTTACAATATCATACTTCACCTCGTCATCTTCAGTCTGTTTCAGAAATTATTTTCCACCCACTAGTAATACTTTCGTTCCACTAGTATTTGTTGTTTTTTCCTCCTTGATGGGTGCTAGTGTATGTTTAATCCCATCCTTAACAAACCTGTAACAGCTTGTTTTCCCATCATGAACAACTTTTTAGTCATACTACAACGGTTTACATAGTAGAATATGGCACACGTACATGGGCATGATGTCACAAATCTCTTTGTCCCTATATTTGCGAATATCGAATTCCACTTCACACTACTCATCAACTAGCAGTTGTTGACCCTTCTGTAACCACGACACCTTGTAAGGAGTTGGGTGATTCAATCATTTTAAACCCAATTTCTCCACTATCTTTGTTGCAACAAGATTATCAGTGCTTCCACTATCTATAATCAGTTTGCATCATTTGCCATGTGACTTGCGCACAGTCCGGAATAACACCTTCCTTTGGGTTTGTTCAACTATTTCTTTTACTAGTTTCAGCAGTACCTTGTTCAAGACCTGTCCTATCTCTGATACATTCTCTACCTCTTGAGGCAGTGACTCTACTTCCTCTATCTGAGCAACATAAGCTCCTCTTTGACCAACCTATTCTCCTTCAGGACACTCAAAGGATCTGTGCCCCCACTTGTGGCACTTGTAGCACTAGTAGGCATCACCTCTACCTCTACCATTTCCTCTTCCTCTTTGGTATGGACTTCCTCCTCTAGTTCTACCTTCCTTTGCTATTGTCCCTGAGGTCTTTGAACTACTGCCCTCTTCACTGTTGTTGGTAATTCTTCCTCTGCCAAAGGATTGTCCTTTCCCTCTGCTAGTTCCTCATCCTCTCCTGGCATTCTGCTTTCTTGTAATATTTTCTTTTACCTTTAAGGCACTCTAGTATGCTTCCTCTATGGTTTTTGGAAAAGGAATACTTATCTCGTCCAATATCTCCAGCCTTAGGCCATTCAAAAACCTTGTTGTCTTTTTTGGGGTGTCCTCAATATAACTAGCTCTCAAATTCAGCCAATAGAATTGTTCAGTATATTCTTTCATCATCATTTCTCTCTGCTTCAAATTATGTACATGTTGATGCAAAGCAAGCTAGTAATCCTTGGGCAAAATCCTGCACTTCATCTTCACAACCATTCTGGTCCACTTTTTAACTAGTAACTTATTCAATCTTCTCCTCTTTTCTTGGACACTGTCCCACCATAAGGCTGCGTGTCCTTTCAGCTTGGTAGCAGTGAATTTAACTCTCCTATCTTCACTGATCTCCTCACATTCAAAATATTCGTCTAACTCACTAATCTAGTCCAATAGCACTTTTGTGGATAAACTACCATCATAATTCAGAATTTCAGGCATTCACTTACTACTAGCCAACAAGACGGACCTTAACAATTTGATTTCAGGTCCTTCCTCATTTCATCCATCTGTTGTAACTACAAATTCTTCTTCACTGGCATCCCCTACTTCTAGGTCCCTTACCCTTTTTTATTCTACTACCACCAAGTGGGCATTCAAGATCCTAATCTCTTCCCCCAATCCCTCATCTACTACTCTTTGAATAGCTTTTCCATGACCTCTTCTTCCAGCTTCCATTTTATAAGAAAATCAGTTAACTATTCCTACTATGATACCAAAATTTGATGGGTCTGGCCCTTAAGACTTTCGGATTAATGATAATTTGTTAATTAGATTTTATTAAACAGTGGTTGGTGGTGGGCACCAGTATTACAACAATAATGTTGCAACTCATGGGCTTCCTACTTTAATTTTATCAACCTGGTAGTTCGTAACAAACTTGGAAGTGATGGTGTTGTATACACAAGTACTAGTTCTTACTGTAGGCTATCACTTGGTCAGCTGGTGCAAGATCACTAGGAGCTCAAGACAACTTCTATGGATCCCAAAAGAATCTTTATATGTGATGAATGTAAGGAAAGCTTACTCTACAAAGGCTACTCTTCATGTAGAAATGAAGAGTGAAATGTGAAGAAAACCTAATAGACCCTACTTAACCAACTAATCCTACTTTTCCAAAAAGCACTATGAAAACCATGAAATGAATGCCATTACTTAACATCTATTCAAGCTATTTCTAGAAGGAAATGAGGAAAAAAACATCTTTTTGGATTTTTATGTATTTTTATATGAAATTGTCATGCATTTAATTTATTCGTTTGTGAATGTGGTAATGATTAAGTGGTCATGGAGGGTAGTTTCAGGACTTAAGAGGATGTAAGAAGTTGTGGGTGGGTCCTAGGAGGTCTCAGGAGGCCTTATGGAGGCCTTTCCTACAATAGGACTTCAAACGGAAGCCTATAGGAAAATCTACGGGAGGATGCAGGGGATCTATAGGATGTCTACAAGAGGTCTACAGGAGGATGTTGAGAGCGGTTTTGAAGGTGTGAGAGTGGGTGGAAAGGGTAGCTGAAGGATGGGATGATATGTTAGGGTGCCTACGATTCACCAAGAATTATTAGGAGAGGGGGAGATGGTTGGATTTGTTCAAGGAAAGAGAGGAAAATCTATGGGAAAGTGTAGAAGACTAAGGCAGATTTGTGGTGGAATTTGGGTGACCTGTGGGATAGATCATGAAGATAATGTGGTGGCTAATAGGATGACTTGATGTGAGAAGATATTTTCTGCAACAGAACTGAAAATCAAATAAGGAGATCAAGCAAGCAAGGAAATTAAGTACATCTAAAAACAAAATTTTGCATCAAGCTAGTCTAGACTATGATCTATGAAAGTAAATGCTGAGAAATGCTACAAGGAAAGAAAGCATGGAAGAAGACTTATTGTAGAGATAGAAATGAGCATGGTGAAATATATCTAAAGCAAAGCATTAACATTTCAAGAAACTGCAACACTAAAAATCCTATGGAGAAGGAAAATATGTGTTTTTGTGGCAGCAAGAGGATCTTGGCCTCCATTCATGGTCTCAAGGGGAGGAAAGGAGGCCAAGTCTCTATTGAGGGCCATTTTGTATCTTCTTTCTATCACTATTCAACCTGCTATAGAAAAATTAAACGGAAACAACCTTCTAAATCACCAAAAACAACCTATTCTTAACCAAGAAAGAAATTTATCTAACAAAAACTAATCCATAAACTAAAACAAAGCATATAAATAAAAACAAGAGGAGTTTGGCTACCTGGATTGGGCCCTAACCCAAGAGCTTCAGCCCTCTAAGATAACTCAGTGCTAGCTCAAAAAGGATCTCATATTTATTATCAAAACAATAATAGGATTACATGAAATTGTCAACAATAGTAAGCTTGAAGTTGAGCAGAGAAAAGCTGCAACACAAATTCAAAAAAAAATCAACCAAATCCCTAATGAGGCCCTAGGCCTCTCTACTTCTACAACTGACACTCCTAATAGCTTTCTTAAAATCATGGACACTTGGATCCCAAAACTTTTGATAAACAAAAGTTATCCTCCACTTGCTCCGCTGCCCCCTAGTGCATTGATTTGGTTGTTTGTGCTCCCAGCTGCATGAAGGAGAATTTGAAGTGGGGAGTCATAAATGAGGGGGATACCCTCCTATAAACCCTCTCCTTTTTCCACTTCAAATTATTGTTGCCAATTGTCCATTGAATCTTTGACTTTGTCTTCAAAATTCAACAAAAATCTACATTAAACGGATATTAGAATCCATGGCATCATAACCAACCCAACTCACTCCATAAGAATAAATATAATAAAAAAACATGCAATAAGCTAAGAGAATGGTTGATTAAAATAAGTTACGAGGCAAAATGAGCCCATATAATTACCCATTTATGGGGCTCATAATCACCCCCTACTAAGGGTGTTTCTATTCCTCTAAGCAACTTAGTCCAACTTCTCATCTTTGATGGCCCTGATGACCTCCCTGACATCCCATTCTTCTGATGTGAGCTCCTCTTCCTTGTCATGGAATCTTACCTTTCTGTCTACATCTTCCCACTGTTGTTTCTTTTATTCCTATGTTCTACCTTCTAGTGTGCCTATCAGTAGTGGGGGACTCAATTTGAGGCCAATCCAATTCACCTTAAAAATCTACATGGAGCGCTTATATAGTGGCACTCTCCTTAATGCTTATTTCATCCTTGTTGGGGAGTGATACTCCCTGAACTGCAAACTATGTGGTAAGGTGTTCCACCTCCTCATACAAGCATGAATACAGTCATCCCCAATTAACCTTTCCATATCCTCGAAATGTGCAATGGCTTGAGCTTGATCATCGATATATTTAGGTGCAATTTGGGGATTGTTTGCAAGTAGGTTATGTGTGCTTATGAGGGCCATGGGATCTGATGGCTTAGTTCTGATCATCAAGGGCTCATTCTACTCCATTATCATCAATTTTATTATTTCCGCTACCCTTAACTCCTCATGATCCATCCATGAGGCCATGGCCATTAGTTGTAGGTCCCCTAGCCTAGTATTGGGGTCCCACACATTCATGCCTGTGAGGGCCATGTTATGCAAATAGAATTCTGCTATTTTTGCCTTGTCTTCTGAAGAGCTTTGGTCACATAGGTCCATGAACTATATGTAATATTGAAAAGGCATTCTGCCTCTCTGTGCCAAATTCTTTATCCGAAACTATAGCCATTGCTCCTTGAGGTATAATCCATATGATTTTTCTGGTGTTCTGCATTGCAGTGCCTCCATGGACCACCTTACCATGCATGCTGGTTGTGTCTCCCTCTCTTGTAGTTGTCTTCTAAGTAATGCATTTTTTGTTTCCAAGTGAGTTCTTGTGATTGCCTCTTTATGTCTTAAAGCACTTAACTACCTACCCATTTCTCTAGGATTGCTATCCATGTGGCTAATATCCTCTACTCCATTGGATTTGGCGATTTCCATCCACCTATAGCTCCTTATTTTTTCTTTCTCCAACTCAAAGAATAGTGGAATTGCAAATGTTTATGGAATTATCATTCCTCCTTCATGGAGGCAGTAATACGAAGCAAGGCTAGGTTGGGGATTAGGTTCTTGTGGCTCTGTAGCTTCCTCCTTCCCCTTTGGCTGTTCTTTTACCCTTTTATCAAGTTTCTCGATCTCCTGTAGCTTGGACAGAGTCTCCTGTAGAACAATCTTTGCCTCCTGTAGAATTGTTTTTGATTCTTGTAGTTGCACTCTTTCCTTCCAGGTGGAAGATCTCGGAGTCCCTCTTTCATATGTGATAGGGGTTTTAGAGGGAGATTCTTTCCCTCTAATAGTGAGTGGATCTTTAATTATAATGGGCACTATTGAAGATGGCTGTAATTTTCTTGTTTTTATCCTTGTGCTCTTCCTGGCCTTGAAATACCTGGAGGCCTGCCTTTTTATTTTCTCTTTTAGTTTAATTGGAGTGCTCAAGGTAGTGAGGGTAGATGCTACCTCTCTTTCTAAGGTGTCAAGAGACACTTTTGTTTGTTCTTCTTCTTTCCCTACTTTTTTTTTTTCCTCTAGCTATGTCTTCTCTGTTTCTTCATTTTCTGCATCTTCATCCTTCTCCTCTTCTATCTTGGTTTATTCCCCCTCCTTCTCTTGTTTTGTAGAGTCAACGGTTGCTTCACCTTCTGCCCCTTTTTTTCTCTTCTTCCTTACTATCAGAAGGACTGATATCATATGTGAGGGCCTTTATGTCATCTTCTACTGTCATGTTCCTAAATATTTCCCACACTATGGGGATTGTGAAGGTATGGAGGGCCTCTTCCACCAAAATTTTGATTAGCCCGTGGGGAGGTAGTTGATCTAGACTCCGTGCCTTAAACTTAATGTTGGAGTCTATGAAGGATTGCAGGAGGAAATAGGGGATGCTGAGTTTCTAGGGTGTTGGAGTGTCCAACCATATACTACACTATACCTTCCCTCATAGGAAATATATTTGATGATTTGGTAACTGACCTCATCCCAAGGGTAGGGTATGCTTTTCCTTCAAATGTGATTTTTTTCTTCTACGGGATGTTCATTGTTTTGGAAGATTTTTTTCTTAGTAGCTTGTCCAATTTGTTTTTCATCTTTGCTCCAGGGTAATCCAAGTGGAAGGGTGGTAACCTTACTGATAAATTTTGGGGTGATTTCCATGGAGAGACCTCTAAAAGTAATAGTGGCATGGGTCCTTGAGTGAGGGACTAAAGTGAGGGAAAACTCCTGAGCCACTTCTTCATCAAACCATCATAATTTCTCAAAAAATGGCATCCCATTTGGTCTGGTGAATATGGCTACTACTTGGGGATGTTCAGGGAGCCTCGTTGAATTAGTGGTTTCCTTCCCCATGAATCCTCCTGTCATTGTGCTTATACCCCTTTTGAACACCAAATGTAGAGACGGAGAGAATAATTTTGAAGAAAACAGTAAAATAAAAGAAAATTGTGTTTTTTTAAGAAAACAAGATTTTTTTTTTATGGAATTCCTCTTCTTCTATGGACTCAATTCCTCCTTAAAACTTTATCATTCCTTGCACATATTGATAATCAAGGTGGGTATGCATGGAACCTAACTCCTCAAGCTAGAAATTGAGCAAAAAACCAATGTTTTCTCCTTAAAAATAGCTCACTTGCCCTCCTATAGAACTCCCTGTAGGTGCTCTTGTAGAACTTGTAAGTGCTCTTGTAGAATGCCGGTAGCAGGAGGATGGATGAAAGCGATGGAGAATGATGGTTTTGAGGCTGTGGTGGTGAAAAACAGCTTGCTGCAGCTAAGTGGACAAGGATATAATGAAATAAAAGGTAGTGAAAAAGGTTCGAGGAGGAGTACTTATTTCTTCATTTAGATATTTCCGATGATGGGGTGAGCTAGAAAAAATGTACATTGCCATATTTGGACCGTTGGTCCTCAGTTGCCTTGTCATCATGTCTCTTTCCCACAGTCACCTCTCATCATTGCATCAAAGTTTGTAAACCCTCCACTACCTGTCCTTGGGATCTTTCTCTGAGTTGACCATGCGTATGTGTGGTGGCATCTTCAGATGTGTACAATCAACTATATGAGGGTGGCTAGTTAATTGGCCACCTTTTCTTGTTCCACCCTAACTATCTCATTCGCTTATGTATATTTTCCAATTACACAGATGAAATAGAGGAGAGGGTTATTCACTTACTTGTGAGTCGAATGTACTTGTTGTGAGGTATTTTGGTTCCTTTTTCTATTGCATGCTTGTATTTCAGTTGTTGTATACCTATATTTCCTTTGTTGCATGTTGTCTTCTTTCTGATGTGTGGTTGTTTGCTTTATGTAGGTATCCTTTGGCTAAATCCTAAGTTGTAGATGTCTCCTTCAACCCCATGGTTGCACTCCTTTTGTTGTCGTGGCTTGATTTTAATGGGATCAGTCGCTACAAGCATTCCTACAGGAGCTCCTGTAGCTACTTCTCCCTTTAAAATTTTAGCTGATTTTTGTGCTGGGAGCTATGAGGATGTGGTCAAAGATGTTGATGGAGATGGAGAGGTACTAGATAAGCTACAGGTGATATTTGACGTGCTGCTCCCTTTATTTTTAGTTTTTTCTAAAAACTAGTTTCTGTGTTTTTCTATGACAGGAAGGGAAAAATGATGATGATGATGTGATGCAGGTGTGGAGTGGATGTCAAGGAGGGTGGATAGCTATCGGAGGGTCTACATGCTTTTCATGAAACTTCCTAGCCTCTCAAACTACTTTTTGGAACCATTTCTGGCTCTCTATGATTTCTACAGGAGCCTCCTATAGAAAACATAGGGCCTCTTGTAGAACACACAATTCTCGCATAAAAACACAGTGGTGTGGAAGAAAGGTTAGAAATGATGTAGAAGAGTGTGGAGGAGATGAAATAGGCTTTGTGGCATCTTCCCTTGCTCCCTGTGGTCCTCTTTCTACCTGCAATGCACATTAAAATCAAATTTTCTTTTTCTTCCTTTCTCTATTTTTTTTTTGAAAGACAACTAAGGTGCCTCAAGAAGGCTTTTACCCTAATTGCATACCCTAAGTGCCTCCAAGGAAGGTTTACACCCAAGTACCTTATTCTCTTTTTCTTTTCTTTTTTTTACACCAATGAGGCGCCTCAGAATAGGTTTTTGACCCAATGATTGGGCTCATGCAACTCATGGAGGTTTTCACTTGAGTCCTTATTATTTTTCTCTTTTTTCTTTAGTGAGTGGGTGAAGTGGAGTCTAAGACATGCTCCACTACCATCACTGTCTTATTCGGATCTTTAATGAACTCTCTCTTGGAGCAGGGATTCTTGTAAATTTTCAACCTATGTCCATTGACAAGCATGGGGATGGCTTCCGCACCAATGGTTTTGATCAGAACTGAACCATTGTCATTGCATTTTTCCACAATGTAGGGTCGCAACTGAATTTTTTCTAGCTTGCCTTTGAAGTATTTATACCTTGAGTCATAGAGCAGTTCCCAATCTCCCACTTGTAATTACTTCTCCTTGATATTTTTTTCATGTCATATCTTCCTCTGAAGCTAAACTATCTCTCTGTGGAGAAGGGCCTGTAATCTTTGTTCATCCAATCCACTGAGCTAGAGTAGTCTTTCCTTCTTTGCATGGCTGAGGTCTAGGTCCAATTGAGCTATCATCCTTATTATGTCAAATTCAAATTCTACTAACAACAAACCCTTCTTTCCATAGACCAGTTCATATGGTGTGAACGCTGTGGTGGTATTCCATGTTGTGTTGTAGGCCTAGGTGGCCTCAACTAATCTATCCGCCCAATATTTTCTGCTACTGCTCACTACCTTGCTTAGAATTGCTTCCAAAGCTCTATTAGTGACTTCCACCTACTCATTGTCTTGTGGATGGTAAGGGGTGGAAGTCATGTGCTTGATTTTATGATGTGTGAGTAGGTATTCAATCAAATTAGAAGTGAACTAATTGCCTTGATCTATGACCAGTTCTCTTGGATACCTGAACATATAGAATATGTTTTCTCTCAAAAACTCAACTACTTTTTCCTCTATTACTGCTTTGATTGCTTTTTTTTTTGTCCACCATTTCAAATAATCGGTGCACACATTGATGTACTACTTTTGTTTTGAAGGAGGGCTAATAGGACCCACAAAGTCCATGCCCCACTTCTCAAATGGCTCGAAGGTCACTAGAGGTCACATGGAATCTCATCTTTTGGAGTAGGTTTCCCCATCCTTTGACACTGAACACATTGGCTGGTGTATCTCCTCACATCTTGATGAAGAGTGGGCCAATAGTAGCCTGCATGCAGTGTTTTCAATGTAGTCCTCTTTGCTGCAAAATGGCCTAAACAAGGCCCATCATGACAGGTCAGGAGAATGTCAAAACATTCCTCCTCCGTGACACATCCTCTCAAGATCTGATTTGGGCCAACTTTGAAGAGGTTGGCCACAATCGAAGTGAAAGGGGTGCTTCTCCTCATGATCTTGCTCTTCTCCTTTGAGGACAGGTGTGGTGGAAACTGTGTTGAAACCAAGTAATTTTCTATATCAACAAACCATGGAGAGAGTACTGATATATAAAATAGGTGTTCATCTATCATTTGATCATCCACCATTCCTTCTTTATCTGCAGGGAAATTTACTGTAGACAAAAAGTCAACAACAACATTTTCTTTACCAAGCTTATCAACAATGGTCAAATCAAACTGCTACAGTAAAAGCAACCATCTAATAATGGGAGCATGTACATCCAGTTTGTTCATTAAATATCCAGTTGCAGCATGAGCAGTGTGCACAAAGGTTTGATAGCCTGTGACATAATTTATGAATTTGTTTAAGGAATGCACTACAGCTAGGAGTTCCTTCTCGGTCACCGTGTAGTTTAACTCTGCCTTCGATAAGTTTTTTCTTATAAAGTATATGGCATAAGGTAGATTTTCATCAATTTGCCCTAAGGCTGCTCCTATTGCTTTGTTCAAGGCATCTGTGTGAATGTGGAAAGGTAGCACCCATTTTGGGCCTCCTAAAATTGGGGAAGTCACAAGTTTTCTTTTCAAGGTATCTAGGGCTTCTTGACAGTTTGCGGACCATATGAACTTTACATCTTTTCCTAAAAGACTAAACAATGGAGAGGTTAACTTACTTAAATCTTTAATGAATCTTTTGTAATATCCATCTAAGCCTAGGAAACTTCTAACATCTCTCACCTTTTGAGGAGGTGGGACCCTTTGGATAATAGCAATTTTGTTGGGGTCCACCTGCAATCCTTGTTGAGATATTACATGACCTAGCATGGTCCCTTCAGTCATCAAGAATTCACATTTTTCTGGATTGAGGGAGAGGTTCATTTTAATACACTTGTCCAAAACTTTTCCTAGGTTAGATAAAGCTTCCTGAAGGTTAGAACCATAAGGAGTAAAATCTTCCATATGCATAATGAACCAGTTTAGAAAATATACTCAATACTGCTCTCTGGGAAGTGGCTAGAGCATTGCACAAACCAAAAGGAAGGACCCAATATGCAAAGGTACCCAAGGACAAATGAAACTAGTCCTATCTTGGTCTTCTGGGCGGATTTGAATCTAATTGTACCCGCTAAACCCATCTAGGAAGGAGAAAAAAAAATTCCCCACCAAACCATCTAACACTTGATCTATGAAAGGCAAAGGAAAATGGTCCTCTTTAATGGCTTTGTTTAGTTCCTGATAATCGAAATAGATTCTCCACTTACCATTTTTCTTTGGCACTAGCACCAAAGGAGAGACCGATTCACTGTCAAAGATGGGGTAGATGAATCATGCATCAAGTAATTTTTGAAATTCTTCCTTAACAATGTCTTTAAGGGCTAGATTCATCTACCTTTGAGGCTACCTAACTAGTTTGCAATCTTCCTTAATGTATATATGATGAGTACATACTGAAGGGTGCACTCCCTTCATTTCCTTATAACTCTAGGCGAAGGCATCTAAATGTTTTCTCAATAAGTTGCACAACTCCTTCTTCTGGGATGTGGATAGAGATGGATTGATTTTCAAGGTTCTTTCTGGGTCAAACTCTATATTCTTAACATAGAGAGAGGTCAAGTTAGCCACACAGAGATCAGTTAAGGGATTTTCTTGGGTTTGTTTCACTATATCTTCTAATAGCAAGGTACTGGTGGGTGGATTTTGAATTAAATCTTCAATGATATCAATTTCATCCTACGGTTTCCCCCCATGATAGTTTCTAATGCACATAGTGGTGCAGAATAGACTTCATCCTCATCCTCCTCCTCCAACCAGAGGGGTAGATCATGTTCTAACAAGGGTTGAGTAGGAGGGTATCAGACTAACTATTTGGACATATGCTCGTTCTTCATGGTCATGTTCCTAGATTGATAGCTGATGTAGGCATCAGCAATAGCCAACTACGATCTCCCCAGGATGAGAGGATACCCAATGAGCTTTTCCTTTGGCTAGAGAACTAAGAAATCAACAAGGTACTCCAATGAATCAATGGAGACCATCACATCTTCCATAATCCATTTAGGGGTCGTGGTGGAGTGGTCTGCTAGTTGCAGTACTGTCATCATCTTCCTCAAGGAGCCCCGGACGTTAAGTTTGAGCATGGTGTCCTTTGTCATCACATTAATGGCAGCTCCTAGATCAATCAAGGTATGTGGGATCATGGTGCCATTGATGTGGACATGAACTACTGGGCTTCCAGGGTCCAGATATTTCAGACAGATTACCTGCCCCAACATCAGCTCGGATAGTTGTCCTATGAAATTGATGGTTCGGGCATCTCTCTTACACATAGCTAGATTCCTAAAACACTTCTCTTTGATCATCCTGTTGTATATAGGCACATCTTTTATGGCTTGGAGAAGTGGTATCTTCACATATAACTATTTCATTTCTCCTAGAAGTTCAGTTTCTTCTGGGGTGGGCTATGTTGTCTCGAATAGTCTCTCAAGAAAGGCTGGAATTGCTTTAGGCTCACTTTCCTCTTTATCTTCCTCAACCTCCTTAGTGGGAGGCTTGCTATCTAGGAGAACCTTCCCAAATCGTAGGTTAATCTCTTGAATCTCCACAGTAGAATTTGGGCACGATGTTTCCCCACTGTATACTTGCTAATATTGTCTATTGTTTAGGTTCGGGTACGGCGGGGCAGGCATTTGGGGTTGACTTGGTGGAGCAGGAGGCAATGGTTGCAATTGTGCAGGTGGTGGAGGAAAAAGAGTGAGAGGAGAGTTTTACTAGGGCCTCCACCCCTGATGAGATGCATTTCACTGAAGTTGTGGCTAAGCATATGATTGAAATGAATGAGTAGTTGGTTGGGCAGGATATTGAGATGGAAAGGACCAAGCAAGCGGTGTGGACCAAGAAGGATGAGAAAGAGGGCCCCAAGAAGGTACATGAGTGACTTGGTTGGGGGTGTAGTATGCCTAAGATGTCCATTGCATCCCCTACTGGTATGGTCTATGTCCATGCAGTCTTCTTTGGTTTAGGAAATAGAGTGATTCAGTGGCTCCTTCGGCC
>APFE031411930.1:131303-157125 GCA_000404065.3 Pinus taeda
GGCTGAAGGGCTTATATTCTTCATTTTGGTCTCCCCATTGGTCTCTCGAATGGGAAAGGTACCCTCTATTCTTTCTCCATTCCCCCTAGCATTTCTGTTTTCAGCCATTGGCTCAGGAGGGGTGCTTTCTTCTTCTTCTTCACATATAGGTTCTTCAAATAGCTCTGGATATTCACCTAAAGGTTCTTCTTGATCACTGCCACTGAAGAAGAGAGGAGGTTGGCTATGTGATATAGTGGGGGTGTTGGGCAAGAATTTTCCTGAATTATCTCTATTCCTACAGGGCATGAAAGAAAATATTTCTGGTTGGTTTCTGTTTTTTCACTGATTGTACTTACAAAAATGAAATTGATTGAAAATTGTAACTAACTGAAATGAACTTACTAAAGTGAAATTGCAGAACTGAAGAGGAAAACAAAATGAAATGTAGAGCTAAAAGCAAGGAAATGACTAATCTACTTTTGCTGAAAGGGAGATTTCAAAATTAAAAAGGAAAGAAAATGAAATGCAAAGACTGAAAGAAACAACTATTCTACTTTTTGTGAAATAAAATTTGCAGAATTGAAAAGGAAAGCAAAGAAATGTAGAACAAAAAAAAAACAACAATTCTACTTTCGCTGAAATAAACTACATAGTAGAAGGTTGCGATAGAAAATAGAAGAAAGCAGTAATCAGAAAATACTCTGATGCTTCCCCGACAGCGACAACAATAATGCTGCAACTCCTGGGCTTCCTACTTTACTTTTATCAACGTGGTAGTTCATAGCAAACTTGGAGCCGATGGTTTTGTATGCACAAGTACTAGTTCTTACTGCAGGCTGTCACTTGGTCAGTTGGCACAAGATCATTAGGAGCTCAAACCAACTTCTATGGATCCCAAAATAAGTTTTATATATGTTGAAAGAAAGGAAAGCTTACTCTACAGAGGCTACTCTTCTTGCAAAATAGAAGACTGAAATGTGAAGCAAACCTAAGAGACCCTACTTAACAAACTAATCCTAATTTTGCAGAAAGCACTATGAAAACCATGAAATGAGTGCCATTACCTATTATAGGAAGTTAAAAACATCTATTCAAGCTATTTCTAGATGGAAATGAGGGAAAAAAATTACTTTTTGGATTTTTATATATTTTTAAATGACATTGTCATGCATGTAATTTATTTCTTTGTGAACGTGGCAATGATTAGGTGGAAATGGATGGTGGTTTGAGGACTTGAGAGGACGTAGGAAGGTGTGGATGGGTCCTAGGAGGTCTTAGGAGGCCTTCTCGAGGCTTTTCCTACAATCATACTTCAAATGGAATCCTATAAGAAAATCTACAGGAGGATGTAGGGGATCTACAGGAGGTTTACAAGAGGATGCCGAGAGCAATTTTGAAGGTTTTGAAGGTGGAGAGTGGGTGGAAAGGGTATCTGAAGGCTGGGATGATGTGTTAGGGTGCCTAGGGTTCACCAAGAATTCTTAGGAGAGGGAGATATAGTTGGATTTTTTCAAGGAAAGAGAGGAAAATCTATGGAAAAGTGCATAAAACTAAGGTAGGTTTGTGGTGAACTTTGGGTTACCCATGGGGCATAGATTGAGGAGAGAATGTGGTGGCTGATAGGACAACTTGATGTGAGAAGAGATTTTCTATAATAGAATAGAAAATCAAACAAGGAAATTAAATACATCAGAAAATAGAATTTTGCATCAAGCTAGTCTAAACTCTGATCTATGAAAGTAAATGTTGAGAAATGCTAGAAGGAAAGAAAGCATGGAAGAATAATTATTGAAAAGACAAGAATGGGCATGGTGAAACAGATGTAAAGCAAAGCATTAACCTTTTAACAAACTGCAACACTAGAAATCCTATGGAAAAGGAAAATTTGTGCTTTTGTGGCAACAAGAGGGTCTTGGCCTCAGTTCATGGTCCCAAGGGGAGGAAAAGAGGTGAAGGCTCTATTAAGGGCCTTTTTTTATCTTCTTTCTATCACTATTCAACCTGGTATAGAAAATTTAAATGCAAACAACCTTATAAATCACCAAAAATGACCTATTCTTAACCAAGAAAGAAATTTATCTAACAACAACTAATCCATAAACTGAAACAAAGCATATAAATGAGCTTGGCTACTTGGATTGGGCTCTAACCAAAGAGCTTCAGCCTCCGAGGTAACTCAGTGCTAGCTGAAAAAGGATCTCATCCTTATTATCAAAATAATAATAGGATTACAGGAAACTGTCAACAATAGTCAGCTCGAAGTTGAGCAGAGAAAAACTGTAACAGAAATTCAAAAAAAAAATCAACCAACTCCCTAATGAGGCCCTAGGCCTCTCTACTTGTACAACTAAAGCTCCCAACAACTTCCTTAAAATCGGGGAGGCTTGGATCCAAAAACTTGAGATAAACATAAGTTATCCTCCACTTGCCCAGCTGCCTCCTAGTGCATTGATTTGGTTGTTTGTGCTCTGAGCTGCATGAAGGTGAATTCGAAGTGGGGAGTCATAAATTAGGGGGATACCATCCTATAAACCCTCTCCTTTGTCCACTCTGAATTATTGCTACCAATTGTCCATTAAATCTTTGACTTTGTCTTCAAAATTCAACAAAAATATGCATTAAACACATATTAGACTCCATGGCATCATAACCAACCAAACTCACTCCATAAACATAAATATAGTAAAAAAAAGGCAACAAGCTAAGAGAATGGTTGATTGAACTAAGTTAGGAGGAAAAATGAGCCCATATAATTACCCATTTATGGGGCTCATCAATTGGTTGACTTTAATGCGACAATACTGTTCGTTTATAGAGATGAGGACATGTGTCCTAACCTTGGGGTTTGTTCCTTCCCACTCCTTCTATGTTTCAAAACCCTGACTATTTATTTCATTTGTGATTTTTCTTTCGTTTCTGCCACTATGCTGTTGCAGACGTCTCTGGTTCTGCTAAATCAGGGTTTGTTCGGCCTCCTTGCTGAGGGTTTTGTTTTCACCATTCCTAGCTTACAATTTGGTCAGGATTTCCTCTTGCAAATGATGTCTATTCCCCCTCCTTTGCACTTTTTTATGGTACCTAGGTGTGAAATCCTTCGTATCGGTCTTTGTTGTAAACTTTTACTGGGTTATACTTGTGTTTTCAATTGCAACTTTAGTTTACCTATTTTCTCTCCATGCACTAGATTCACAAGTTGATTAATTGCTCAGTTTTGTTCTTGTCTCAGGTTATGGCTATGGAGTCGCTCGGCTTTTGGCTTCCACTCGGCAGTATTTCGAAAGGTAAGCCCTCTTTCTATGCTGGTTTCTTTTATTTTATTTTTATCAGTCACTGACAACCTCTACTCCTCGTGGTATTGAGAAACTCTATGCCTCAGATGTTGGCTCTGTGGCTTCTCTATCGACTTACACAGGCTCGTCTCTTCCCTGGTAAGTGCTCACCACTTTTCCCTCTATCCTGGTTGAATATTGTTAATCATAGTTGTCGTTTTCTTGTGCTTCTCTGCTGATGGCCTAGTTTTTGGCCAACACAGCTAAGTGACGGTCTGCTCATGGTCTTCACATTGGGTCTCCTACACCTAAAATAGGTAGGGTCACTCCTTGGTGTCTTTCTGTCATTTTACTGAGGGTTCTCTATTCATAGGGTTTTATGAGTTTTTGATGTAATTTGGCTTGGATCTGCGCTCTCTTTTCATTGTGCTTGTGGCTCCATTTCGACTTTGTTCTTTGTGGTCACATATATATTTAAACAGTCCTGCAATGATCTCATAGGGGTTTGTAGTTGTGTTGACTCTGTTCTATTTATTGGTCGTTCAAACAATGGATTGTTGTGCTCGGCATTTGACAAATATATATATATATTTATGTTGTAAATTCGATTGTTCAAATTTTGCAAAGGTAAAATGGGAATGTAATTGTGTCTCTACCTAAAGCTTGTCTCTATGGATAATGGCTTGCTCATCCCTTCGTATATTTTCTCTATTTGTATTGTAGCTTATCTGATAGCTCTCCTCACTTTGGTGGTTACTGTTCACCTGTGTCTATTTTCATTGCTTAAGGAAAAGAAAATAATTTAACAGTATTCTGTAGGAATAATTCTAGAGTTGTAACACGAATGCATTTAGATGTTTGTCTTCAAAAAATGTTTATGCGCTTTCTCTTTGTTCAATCCTATGATGGAAAAAGATTACATTAGTTTTTTTCTCCTTTCATTTTTTAGAGAACACTGGATAGTTAGCAAACTACTATTAGATATAATATATGGTTACATAAAATGGTTACTGAATAATTGACTTTTCTTGCTTTGTAAATTAAAAACAAATTTTAAATAAAACTAAAAGAAATACATAAGGAAACATTAACATTGGCTGAGACATCCACTCCTAGAAAATGAAAACTAATGCAACTCAAACTATTTGAAAGAGACAAACTTCTAGCCATGTCCTCCCTGAGTTGGATGCTCTTGCATCAGAGATTCTTAGTTTACAACCCCATCGATATATAGACTTCTCCATAGACTTGGTAGTAGGTGCAACCCTGGTGTTCAGAGCACCCTACTGGATTAGCCCATCAGAACTAATGGAGTTGAAGATCCAACTGCAATAGCTGCTAGATAAGGGGTATATTAGGCCTAATGTGTCACCCTAGGGAGAACTTGTACTCTTTGTTAACAAAAAATATAGTATGTTTAGGATGTGTATTCATTATCATTAGGTAAACAAGATAAATACTAAAACTAAATACACCTTGCCCCACATTAACTATCTATTTGATTAGGTAAGGGGAGCTAGCATTTTATCAAAAATTGATTTGGGGATGGGATACCATTAGTTGAGAATCAAGAATGAAGATATTTATAAGACATCATTTAGGACCTGATACAGACACTATGAGTTTGTAGTGTTACCATCTAGCTCAACTAATGCTCTTGCAACCTTCATGTGTCTAAGCAATAGTGTACTGAAAAAATATTTGGATAAGTTCCATTCATATTTATTGATGATATTTTGGTCTATTATAGGAACTACGAGGAGAAAAGGGAACATTTAAGGTTAATTAGCTTATACACAAGGATGTAGCTACGGTCTGATCATTTATGGGACTTGTGGGGTATTACAATAGGTTTATTGAAGGTTTCTAAAAAATAGCCTACCCCACCACATCTCTATAGAAAAAGGTGTAAAATTAGAATGGAAAATCAACTACTAGTTAAGCTTTGATAAAATAAATAATTTATTGACAATGACTCCTATCCTCAAACTTGAAGATTTAAACAAAGAATTTATAATTTGTACAGATGCATGTATGGAGGGGGTGGGAGGAGTTCTGTTGCAAGAAAATTCTGCAATAGCATATGAGTCAAGGAAATTGAAAGGCCATGAAAAAAATTATGTTGTATATGATCTAGAGTTAGAAGCTATTATACATACCCACAAAATGTGAAGGCATTACCTATTGGGAAGGAAATTCACGTTATTAACAGATCATTTCAGATTAAAGTATTTATTCATTCAATCTGATTTAAATGCCAGAGAGAATCGATGGATGTAATTCCTTAGCAAAATTGAATTTTATTTTAAGCATATGAAATGGAAGGAAAATAATGTAGTTGATGGTCTAACAAGACACACTCACACTCTAACAGCAATAGTTTTTAGTAGTATTAAAACGGACTTCTTAGAGAAAATTAAAGACTTTATGCATAATGATCCAAAGTACCTTGAAACACAACAAAAGCTGTAGCAAGGTCATATACCAGGATATGAAAGTAACAAGGAAAGATTATTGGCTTACAGGGGGAAATTGTATATACCCACTATCCCTAAATTGAAAGAAATGGTACTAGATGAGCATCATAAAAAGTTGTTTGTAGGATATCTGAGATAGTAGAAGATAGTCACAACATTGATGAATAATCTATTTTCACCGTGAATGAAAAAGGAAGTGGAAGAGTATTTATCAAAGTATATAGAATTCCAACAAGTTAAGGTAGAACATCAACACCGTACTGGGTTGTCGAATCCACTACCCATTCCTAAATGGAAATAGGAGATAGTTTCACTAGATTTTATCACTGGGTTACCAAAGACAAAACAATAGCATGACTCTAGCATGGTGGTAGTGGACACACTTAGAAAAGCCACCCATTTCATACATGTACAATCTACCTATGACACCACTCAAATTGCTAATGTATTTATGAAATAAATCTTTTGATTGCATGTTGTCCCTAAGATGACAGTATCAGATCGAGATCCCAAGTTCACATCAAATTTTTGGAGGGAATTGTTCATAAGCATGGGTACTAATTTAAATTTTAGCACAACCTACCATACCCAAACACATGGATAGATCGAAATAATCAATCATATTCTTGAGGATATTCTCAAAATGTATGTGATGAATAAGCCTACTCAGCGAGAGGAATTTTTACATTTATTTTAATTTGTGTATGATAATATCTACCAAAGCTCCATCAAAATGAGCCCCTTCAAGGCTCTATATGCCTAGAAGTTGCATACACCCCTCAGTTGGAGTTAATTGGAGGACAAACTGATTTTGAGGCCATAATTATTACAAAAAATGGAACAAATAGTGCGTAGAATTTAGCAAAACATTAAAGTAGCACGGGACCGCCAAAAATATTATGAAGATAAAAGAATGACACAGAAGAAATTTAAAATTGGCGGTGATTTCTATGTGAGGGTGAAACCTTGAAAGAGCACTCTGCATATAGGTACTGTTCAAAACTATTTCCACAGTTTTCTGGACCGTTTGAAGTTTTGGATTGAGCCAGAGTTGTAGCTTATGAACTAGCTTTTCCTATTCACATTAAACATCATGATGTCTTTCATGTATATTTATTAAAAAAATATTTACATGATAGTTCTAATATAGTTGATTGGAAAATTCTATAGGTAGAACCCGAAGGATGTTTCCTGGCATAACCACTCTACATTCTAGACCAGAAAGAGATGTGGCTCCGGAATCGAGTCGTTGCTCAGGTGAAGGTGAAGTGGAGGAATTATACTCCTCACGAGGCAACATGGGAGAAGGAAAGTGAAATGAAAAGTAATTACCCAATATTGTTTTAGCATAGAGAAACTGAAATTTAAACACAGAGGATGGTGTAAATAAAAGGGAGGGAGAACGTAATACCCCCTATTGGAAACATTAATACTTTTCCATTGTGTGTTAAAAATAAAAATTTATGTCAAAAAAGGCATATAGAATGATGATTTTTTTTTTGTATAAATGTTCTATAAATAAATAAGTAATAAATTGGAATTTCTTGGAAATCAAAAAATGGCATATGAGATTACATTATGATAATATTTCCATGATCAATAGAAGGCATGAGCTCTAAGGTACTATGGTTTTCAACGGGGGGCGGCAGGGGCGAGTAGGTATCGATGGAGGAGCTTGGAGGAGGGAGCTCCACTCCCTCCTATAGTAATGTGGTTTCAATCAAAAGCAAAGAGGTGAGTCTGAATAATTTCTAGAAACCATTGGAGGCAGAGACAAAGACAACTAGCACTGACAAGCTGGGAAGAAGCAGTTCCCATGAAAAGGAAGGGACCGACAAGGAAGCTAGGCAAGAAATGAATCCTGGTGAGAATAGTCAGGGAATTGAGAAAATGTCTATGACGTGACCCTGCAAGCCCAACACTAACATTAAAACCCAGGTGGTCTTAAATGATCCTGCACTATAGGTGGATAGAGACCCTATGGCAACTTATGCGATCATTTGCAAGTTCATGGGAATATGGCCCATGGAGAAAGCACTGTATACATGGGTAAGAAACAAATAGAAACTGAAGGGAGAAATCAATCTTCATATTTCCTCCAAGGGTTTCTTCACAGTTGTTTTCACTAACCTAGAGGACAAAGATAGAGTTTTCGAAGGAGGAGCCTACTTCTATGTTGTTGTGGGCCTTTACATGGGACCTTGGGTGATGAACTTTGTCCTGGAGCAAGAAATGTTCACATCAGTCCCGGTATGTATTAGATTACACTACTTACCTTTAGATTACTAGGTGCCAGAATCTTTAAAAGCTATAGGTAACAAATTAGGGCATTTCATAAAGATATCAGAAGCAACCCTGCGAGGGAAATATACCTCCTTTACCCGCGTATGTGTAGAGATGGACTTATCAGGAGCACTCTCAGATGAGGTCATCCTGGAAGTTTATGATGATGGATGGGTCCAGGTAGTCGACTATGAACACATCCCATTTAGATGTCGTAAATGTCATGAACATGGGCACCTCTTCAAATATTTCCCACTTAAGAAAAGGGAGGAATACCCAAAACTCAACAAAGGGAAAGACCCTGAAGGTTTTACCAAAGTGGGAGGCAGAGGAAAAGGAGGGGGAAAAAGTCCCAAAAAAAACCAAACGAAAGCAAGATTCCAAGTCATAATATTTTTGAAATTTTAGAAGAAGAAGGAGGAGAAAATGGAATGCACAAGGAACCAGAGGACTATCATATAGAGAAGGAAAACGAAGACAACATGGAAATCGTATAAGAATACAATGGACAAAAGGAGGACCCATCAAGCATCACGGAACCTAGAAAGGACTACGAGAAGACCCCAAGTGAAGGAGGGATGGAGGAACAAGACTTACAAGAGATCCTTGAGAGGGAGAACCTTGAACTAGAAAATTTTCTAGAATAGGGAATCAATAAAGGAATTGACTCTCTACCACAAGAGGAGTTTGACAGAGAACAACAACTATTCCTCTGAAAGTCTCATACATAGGTAGTAGGAGTCAAAAGGAACCACAATAGTTAGGAGAACAAAGGGGTCAAATCAATGGAGATAATAATAGGACACTCCACCAAGAACCTAGGCAAGAAAAGAGGAACAAAGAGATCGAATGAACTACTAACAGAGTGTGGAAAACTCATGATTAATTCAGGTAAGATGAAATATCTCACCAATTACTCTTTTACAAACCAATCATTATGAAGCTCATAACCTAGAACATTAGAGGACTAGGGAGTAAAAGGAAACAAATAAGAATCAGTAACAAAATAAGATAAGAAAAACCAGACATGGTGTTTATACAGGAAACAAAATTCTCTGTAGACAAAATCAGAGAAATGCACAACAAATGGCTTATTAAGTATGAGTACCTAGCAGTCAAATAAAATAATTCAACTCGAGGAATTCTCACTCTATGGGATCCTCAAAAATTTGGAATCCTGAATGTTGAGGCATCCAAAAACCACCTTTCAATGGTTTTCTAAACTTTGGGGCAGAAGGATTGTTACTTGATCACAAATGTCTATCATCCTTAACTTCTGTAAGACAAAATCAGGCTCATCACCTCTTTGGAGGAGCTAAGAGAGAGATATCCAACAATACCTTGGATTCTGGGAGGGGACTTCAATATGATCAGATCTCTCATAGAGAAAAAATGCGAAACTAGAACACTTGGTAGAGACTCAATAGCCTTCTAGAACTTCCTTAACAATATGAGACTGCTGGATAAGGACACAATAAATGGCATCTTCACATGGAACAACAAAAGAGGAGGAACTTCCCAAGTAGCCTCGATATTAGATAAATTCATAATCTCAGAGGATCTCCTTCTCACTGCCTGTATCATGACATATTTCATACTCCCTTCCAGAGGCTTGGACCGCTGGCCCATTCAACTAGAAGCTTCCTTTATTGGAACCCCGAGGAATAGACCTTTCAGGTTTGAAAATGTCTAGCTTACTCACCTTGATTTCATCACTAACATTGGAAATTGGTGGGATAAAGAAATACCCACCCAAGGCACAAAAATTTTCCTCCTACATTAGAGACTCAAACACATCAAGAGAAAGCTCAAAGAATGGAATAAAAAAGAGTTTGGAAACATATTCAAAGCCAAGGGAGAAGTGGAAAAACATTACAGGAAATTAATCAAATTCTCATCACAGAAGGTTTCACAGACGAAAGAAAAATGCAAGTGAACTCACTTCAACGAGAATGGGAGAACAGATGTCAACAGGAGGAAATGTTCTAGAGACAGAAATCCAGAGTGCAATGGATTAAGGAAGGGGAGGGAAATACCAAGTTCTTGCACAAGTCTATCATGGAACATAGGGCACATAATAGGATCTCAAAACTTATAGATCCTCAAGGAACAAATAAAAATACTAACAAGGAAATGGAAGTTGTACTGGTTCAAAATTTTAAAAATATAGCAGAGAAGACCATGGAAGATAGATCTCAATTCACTAATATTTTTACTCAGCATATTCCAAAACTGGGAACCAAATAAGAAAATTATAATCTCAACAGGCCAGTAATGGAGGAAGAGGTCAATGAAGCAATCAAATAAATGCAAAATGGGAAAAATCCAAGCCTAGATGGTTTCAATGTAGACGTTTTCAAAACATGTTGGGAAACTGTCAAACATGACATTCTATAGGGGGTGCAGGACTCGAGAAAGGCAAAATCAGTTCTGAGAGCACTTAATGAATCCTTCATCTCCTTAATCCACAAATAGGAAAAGGCCATGACACCAAATAGATTTAGACCCATAGATTTATGCAATGTGCTGTACAAAATCATTTCAAAAGTAATTGCTAACAAACTCAAACCCTTTCTTCCAACAGAGCAGCAGATTGGATATGTGGAAGATAGACAAATTCTCAATAATATCATTCAATCTCATGAAGTGGTGCATTCCCTCAAGACCAACAAGCAAGTAGGTATGATAATACAGCTGGATATAGCGAAAGCTTATGATAAGATAAGTTGGTCTTATATCAGGGAAGTTCTTAAAGCATATGGCTTTGACCACAACTGGATAAGATGGGTCATGGCTCTTGTTACCATTGCCACTTGTTCAATTCTTCTTAATGGATCTCCATCCATAACCTTCAAGTCATCGAGAGGCCTCAGGCAAGGAGATCCTCTCTCCCCCTTCCTCTTCATAATCATGATGGAAAGATTGGGTAGAGTGATCATTTTAGCAAAGGAGGAAGGAAGAATCCAGGTACTTAAACTCACTCTGAATGGGAACACATTGACCCATCAACAATTTGTGGATGACATTATGCTGCATGGAACACCCACAGTCAAGGAAGTCAAAGCTTTCAAACAAATCCTATTTGAGTTTGTAATGGTTGCGGGTATTGAGGTAAGCCTCAGAAAATCTAAATTTTTCTTTTTCAGCACTGATATTTCAATACAAAGAAATCTCTCCAAAACTCTAGGCTTTCAAAGAGATCATATTCACTCGAAATATCTGGGAATACCCCTCATGGAAAAACCTCTGAGCAAGGAAGTTTGGGAGTCTGTAATTAACAAATTGAAGGACAAAGTCAAGAAATGGACAATTAGATCCTTGAATTTAGTAGGGAGGTTAGTTCTCACAAAGGTAGTGCTACAAACCATTCCAATCTACACGTTATCAACCCTTCTGGCACCAATAGAATTCTTACAACAAATCAGGAATATTCAAAGGGATTTTCTTTGGGGTAAAGGGGAAGAGAAAAAGAAATGGGCTCTAGTATATTGGGACAAACTATGTAAACCAAAAACCCATGGTGTTTTGGGTCTCCATGACCCGAGCATCCTAAACAAAGTTTTGGGGGTAAAAAATTGGTGGAGCTGGTGTAAGGAAATAAGAGACCCCTGGGCTAAACTCTAGAAACAAAAATATGCAATGGACTGGCAAGAAATGGACCACATTAGAATGATAGGACACAATAGAGGTTTCCAAATTTGGAACAAGGCATGGGAGAACATAGCCTTAGTTTAGAAGCACAGTTTCTAGGAGATCAAAAATGGGATGCTTGTTTTGTTTTGGGAGGACAACTAGCAGTAGGAACATAACCTTTGTATAGAAGGACTGGACATCATAAGAAATGACACCATTAATAAAGGACTGAAAAAAGTATGTGACTACTGGGATCAGTCAAGGGACAATGGTAAATGGAGAATTTGGAAGGTACCAGACTACAATGAAGAGACCCCATTGAAGACCCAAGCTATAACTCTGGAAGCTATTCTAGAAAAGAGACAAATTTTGACCTCTACCTCAAATGATATACTAGGATGGGGTAGAAACAATGGGGGCATATTCAACCTCAAAGAAGCTAAAAGAATAGCCACAGGAATAAACTACCCAAGCCCTGATAAGATGTGGAAAGACCTATGGAACAACCCACATTGGACAAAAATCAAACTATTCAGGTGGCTGGTTCAGCACAAAAAGATTCTAACTTGGGAAAATCTGAGAAAGAGATATTTTGTTGGGCCTTCGAGATGCCAACTATGTGGCATGAAGGAAGAAACTATGGATCATCTTCTCAACCTCTATTCTTTCGCCTCCACCTTATGGAATTAGGTAGCCTATATCTTCGAGTAGACAGACATGAATCAAAATGAAATCATTGGTAATTTGAAGAACTGGAGGAAGGACTTCTTGGACAAGGAGACAATCAACATATCTTGGGCTCTGATTCTAGGATTCTTGATCTGTGATGTTTGGAAAGAATGTAACCACAGGATCTTCAAAGATAAATCTGGCTTAGCTCAAAGTATCACAACTCAAATCCTAAAATAGCTGAAAGAAACTCTCAATGTCCTTTGGAAGCAACCTCCTGAGAAACCCTTGGGTCATCGGGATGCTCACATTCTAGAACTGTTGGGACTTCAGTCTCATGTCCCTCAGGGAAAAAAGAAGATAACAAAGCAACTATCAGTAGGAAAGGTTTTCTGGCAACTCTCTCCTAATGGCTTTTTAAAATTCAATATAGACAAAGCCTAAAAAGGTAACCCTGGGGACGGTGGTTATGGAGGAGTTATAAGAGATGAAGAGGGCAACATAAAAATCATCTTTCACAGTCATCTGGGGAGGGCCACTAACAATATGGCTGAACAAATGGCCACTGGGCAATGCTTAGAGATTTTTATAGAGTTCAATTTACATAACACAATAATCGAGGCCCACTTGGAATTAATAATTAATTCAGTCAAGTGGCTAGGCATGGGCAGTGCACTAGAAAAGGTCTCGAGACACTGCAGACTTTTGTAGGTCTATTACCGAATTCAATCGCACCTAATAATTCTAAGAACTCTTAGTTTTGTTCATGTGTGTAGAGATTCCAACAAAGTAGTAGACTGGATTGCTAATGAAGGGGTGAGATGCACAAAAGACAACAAGTACTGCTTGTCAGAGTCAGTACCTACAAGACAAATGCACGATGGCTACCACACTCTGGCCCTCATAGACAAGGAGCATTATCAGCACATGAAAGGGAATCCACTAAATGACCTTTAATGAAATGGATAATAGGGGTTCGATTGAAATTCAACCTGAGATTTGGCATATTCGGTTCTTGCAATGGAATACCATAGGTCGCATTCTCATTGATTTTACAGCAAGCGGGCAGTCATAAGAATTGTGAAGCGTATTTGTGGTAACCAGGTTATCAGGCGTCAAAGCAGTTTCTATATTATCGGGCATCCTCAAAACCTGAAGTGTTTTATTAGATATGCCTCCAATGCCACTCAGAGTTCAAGACGTGGCTCTCAGAGGAGAGAGAATACCGCCTACATCGAGCGGGTATTCCTCCGGCTTCTTCTCTGCCCGATATTGCCCTCGGCCATTGGATCATGTAATAGTAGATTAAGGGCTTAGGATCGACAAGTAGGTCAGTGGGTCTGGGTGATCCCTAGTGGACCTGAAATCTTTATTATGTGGTCCCTATTCACCTATTCCAGTCCGCTCAAATATTTTACGGGTTTTCATGTTTTTTTTTTGTTCTGCCCTTTGACCGCTTGACCTCGGTTCTCGGTTCGGGTGGTGGAGGCAGTGAGTTTTGTTTTCTCTCAAGAAGTTGATTCTTCTCCCAAATCTTGAAGTTTTTTCTAAGGCTTTAACCCTCTTCCTATTTGGGTGTGACATATCTTATGTAATATATGTTTAGTGACAAGATAATCGAAGGACCGACTCTTGCTTCAACAAAAAAGAAGATAATATTTCCATGACCACATATGTAGAAGAATTATGGATAAACTTAATTGATAGCAGAGAAATATCCTTTAAGAACTTAACTGGAGATAAAAGCTAATTTTATATTATCATAAAGCGTTGCTAAAGATAAAAAGCAAGCTTTTGAAAAAAAGGGAAAAATCCCATAAAGAGGGATGTTGCTTTAAGAAAAATCTCACATGGAAAGAAGGCTTAAAATTCCTATCGTAGGAATCAATAGGTTGATGATGTATTGTATAGGAAATATCTACTCGTGGGTGAACTGGAAAGAAATAGTTCTATTGTTGGGAGGGAAACAATTTTTTTCTTCCAAGTGGATTCTATTTGCAACATTCTTGTTAGATTATGATTGTTTGTATTGAATTAATGGTTAGCTTATATCTATCAGTTTTAATAATGCAGATCAAATGCTACAATTTCATGAAAGAAAGGATTTATGTATTAGGAAATGATGATTTGAGTGATATTGAATGAAGAAAGGAATTTCATATTTTATTTGTTAACTGAGAGTTTATCTATGTTATAAATTTTGTGTACTAGGGAAGATTAATTTTGAGTTACTTTATACTTGGTATTTTGGCATGGATGCAGAAGAATGTGATTGGTATTGCAGTAGATAGATATTATTAGCAGATAACTATTCTAGATAGTAAAATAGTATTTCATTTTAGCTTAAGGAAATAACATGGACTCTAAGTGCTACTAGTTGTAGAAAAAAATAATAAAAGCTCCAGATCCAAGGACCAATTTCGTAAATCTGTAGCATAGAGTATCTAGCCATCTCTCTCTCTCTCTCTCTCTCTCTCTCTCTCTCTCTCTCTCTCTCTCTCTCTCTCGCTCGCCTCTATATCTCTCTATGTATGTATGTATATATATATATATATATATATATATATATTATATATATATATATATATATATATTATATATATATATATAAAGAATTGCATGAACACACGAAAATAGAATAGTCTTTAAGCATATGATTTCATGCATCAGTTCTAGATTTGTATATTATCTACAAGATACTACCTAGAAATCAAATTATGCACTAGTTGTTGCCCGGAACAAAATTTTGTCATTCTACGAGTTTTTTTTGTAAAAGAAAACAATTAGAGTATATGCATGCATACTAAATCATACTAGTATCCTCAACTATGTATGAATAGATAAATGCACAGGAAACTAAGGCATATGGCTACCATTCACTAATCACAGGGCACTACACGAACATTTAAATGTTACATTCATTCGTCCCATTGAAACATAATTTTGAATAAAAACAGAGGGTATGAGAACCCTCAAATCGAACATGGTATCAATTAAATTAAAAAAACCTAGTTACTAAACTAAAGCATAGGAAAAAAAAAAATGTAGTTGCAGCATTACCTAGGTCAGGTTCTCAGTTGCTAGAGAAGGGCATTAAAGCCTCCGTAATTTAGCATATAATTTCAAGGAAAGAAGAAATAACTGCATTTATACAACACTTGATACACAGGAAGCGGAATTCGCAAATGAAATTACAGATAAACCACATTTATAATTTACATTAAATTCATAACGAGTCTCTGTCATTGAAACTAAAAGAATGAAAACTAGTGACATCATCAAGAGAAATGGGCATGGTTAGGATAAAAAAACTAACTAGATGAAAGGAAAAAATTAAGAGCTTATCTCTACATAAATCACCAACAACACTCATTGAGGGGCTATAAATATCCATTAATACAACTTTTGACTATATGAACTAATTACCACATGGGTTGTCACTCTGTGACAAAATTATGATGTCAATATCATAACTATTGGCTTCAAGCCATCCTTGAACAAAATTATAAGAAGTACAATTTAAGGAAATTTGACTGAATAGTAGAGGAATGATGCCATTCATAGTATTAAGAAGGAGAAACTATACTACAATGCCCATAATCTATACTCATAGTGTTTCCATCATCCAAAGTCCAGCAAAACGAAAGTGCAACTGACTTGGGTGGAAGCTGTAAGGAGATAACCTGTGAATGACAGAGTACACGAGATTTGGGGTAAGCCACAATATAGGTAAAGAAAGGGTATTCTAGAGCACCTCTGCATAACAGTACGAACAAAAAATTTGATTACAAAGCATAGACACCATGAACCCATGTAAAATACTTTGCTTGACTCCTAAATCAAATTATCACTCTACTTAAGATTGTAAAAGACTCTAAATATTGTGCTTAAGACTATGTTCCTGACAGGAAGGGGTTACCTGGGAAATTGGGGAAGCAGTGTTGGAATTGGCGATGAACCCAAATATAACCCTTAAAGGTTTAGAGAATCCCTTCAAGGTTTAGAAAAATGAATAAAAATAAAAAACGCACAACCCTCCTTACTTGTAGGATCCCTAAAGAGAACTCTTGTTCCATTAGCACAGCTGGTGAAATAAACTGTTGGAGAGGTGTTGTAAGGCGAAATCACTATCAGAACCTCACACTAGAGAAGGAGATCATCTTGTAGGTTGAGAAACCCACAATAATTAATCAAGGTCAAATAAAGCCAGAATCTAGGAAATTATCAATAGAGAGATTATAGGATGATAATAGAAAAACCCTCTTACTATTTGGAGTAAACTTGACGAAATTTTTTCCTCAGAGGGGAGGGGCAAGACCAGCAAAAATAATTTTGTGAATTTTGTGGCTAGACCCGAGCCGATCGAGTCAGAGGAAAAAAATTGTACCATGAACATTGTGGACTATAAATAGGGCTGATAAATGCGAGATAAACCAAAACAACAACACAAGGGTTTGTATACAACTACAAAAACTAGGAATCATAAAGTACTAAGCGTGGAGATGGTGAACAATACTGAGTGGAGGAAATGGTGAGCCTTTACCAGTAACTAGAGTTCAAATGTCAACATGGTTTCCTCATGAAGAATGTAGACAATAATGAGTAGTGGAAGAGGCTAGGTAGTTTAGGGTTTCAACGTTACCCTCCATCGTCGACATCGATCTGAATCTATCTCCAAATCTGAGTTGACTGTCCAGTAGAATGAGGTGAGCTGGCTAGTGGGTAGTAGTAATTCTCATACCTTGGCCTCACCAGGATCCAATAGGATATAGGGTTGGTATCACGGGTTCGAAACATAGATTAACCCTACCCCATAAAAATTATGTCCAATATATTACCCATTCCTACATCAACCTTCGACCTGGAATAATAGGTATCATATGAATATATGAAAATGAAGTTGTGGTGCTTAACATAAATGTTGGCAAGAATGATAACCTCAACACTGACTCCTAGCATAATGATAAGGTTAATATATGTTTCCTTGTGTAAATACAATCACTGTGAATTAAATAAAATAAATTTAGATACATATAGGAAAGGACACATTTATCACCATTACCAGTTCCATCTGGCAAAAATAACATAGTAAAGTATGTCAAATTTAAGGGTAAATGGTTAAGTATAAATAAAATAAAAATAAAAAATTTATGTTAGTAGCCATAAGAGATGTGACACCCTTAGCCTCTTGTTATTTGTTTGTAGTTATTCCTTCATTTGTGACTCCCTTAGCCTTAATTTATTTAATCTTTTGCTCATTTAATACAATTTTTCCTTAATCAGGCCCACCTCGTCTACCTACTCAAACCTTGCACTATGCATGCATTTATGAGTCCTTCCTCCTTCCCTTTCCAACTCAAAGAAGAGTGGTACTAAAAATTTCTCCTATATAACCCTACCTCCCTCAAAAAAATTGTAGTAGGATCCAAGGTCAACTTGTGGATGAATTTCTTGGAATTCTTGTAGGTATTCGTCTTCCCCTTTGGATGTGGCTACCCCCTCATATAGCATTTCATGATGCTTATATAACAGTCCTTTTTCTCCTTGTAGTTCCCTTGCTTTCTCCTTTAGAAGGGTAGCTTATTCCTTGAGTCTCTTAGATGTGATTTCTCTAGTGGTGGGCATACTTATGGGTGGTCATGACTTTTTACCCTTGGAATTAGGGGAGGTTACTTGAATTATTCCTTCACCATGTCCCAATTATTCTTTTCTTCTGGTTCACTCATCAATTTTGATTTGTATTATTGAAGAAGGTTGGGATTTCCCTTGTTTCATCCCAGTGCTTTTCCTCCTATTAAAGTACGGGATACCTTATTTGGGATTCTTTCTCTTGTGATTGGACTTGACAGGTGTCCCAAGTGTGTGCAATATGGTAGCCTTCTCTTGTTTTATGTTTCCTAGTGAGAGGCTTATTTTCTTCCCTTATATTCATGTCCTTTGAGATTTAGAGGGAACCTCAAGGTTTTCTTCCCCTGCTCTTTGCTTCTTTTCCTCTCTTTTATTTTTTCTTTCTTTCTCCTCCTCTTTTGTTTTGGATTTCTCCTTATTTTCTTCCTTTTTCTTACTTTCTCATCCTCTTATTATTTATTTCCTTTCTCCTTCTCTTCTTCCTCTATTCTTCCTTTCTCCCTATCTTCCTCATTTTTTCTTACTTTATCCTCCTCTTCTTCTATTTTTTGTTTCTCCTTCTCTTATTCCTCTATTCTTTCTTCCTACTTCTCTTCCTCCTTTTCTTCCCTACCCACAGTACTATATGTTGGTGTTTCTTCTTGACGTGTGGAGGTAAGGGCTTTTGTCTCAATGAAGGCCTCCCTATGCATGTCAACAATGTCAACCCACAACAATATATTTTTTAGGTGGCTTAAGGCATCCATTACAATGAGCTTCATGAGGACATGATGGGGAATGTGTTGGTGCTTCCCTTTTCTCACTTTATGGCTCATTTGAATGATTGAATATAAGAGGAAATGTGGAAGACCGGTCCTCTTTGGAATTGGTAACTCTATTTCGAACCTTAGCTCATTGAGAAGCCTAAATTAGGCATACACAATTCTCAACCTCCCCTCACAAGAATTGTACTTAAGGATGTGAGGTCATGTGATCCCAAGAGTGAGGGTGGCTATCTCTTCTTAGTCCATTTTTTTCTTCCACTGACTTCTCTTTATCAAGGAATAAGTTTTTCTTAGCTGTAACATTTACTGTCTTTTCGTCCCTCCCCCATTAAACTCCTAATGGTATGGTGTTTACTATTATTTGGAGATTTGCATTCAAATGTATTGCAAGTCCTATAACAATAATAGTGGAACTATTTTCTCCCTAAGAATTGAGGGACATGGAATTTTGATGGGTTACCTCATCATCATAACCTTTTAATTGCTTAAAGAATCCCATCCACTAATGTCTCAGAAAAATATCCCTAACATGAGGATGTTGATGGATTATTTTGGTGTCTTCAGGTTTTCTTCAATTGAAACCTCCTCCCATTGCTCCTAATGCTCTTTTCCTAAGTTACCTAAATGAAATTTTAAGTATTTTCTTCTAAGAGGTCTCAGGTGCAAAGGTAGTGGCTATTTTTTTTATTTTTGTGTCATAGGAAGCGAAGGATAATACCCTTGACTATGGTTAAAAAGTTCCTCTCCTCCTCTCATTCCTTTTTATGTGATGGAATAAATATTTGAGGGAAATTACCTAAAATAGGGTCTTCTAGAGGGTTCCTATAGAAATAAAAAATCTCCATGCAATTATATGAAAACTAAAGAGGGAGGAGGCCAACTACCCTTTTCAGAATGACTATCTCATGTTCATGCGGGTTTAAGGAAAATTCCTGCTGGTTTTGGCTCCTTTTCTCCTATTAATTCATCCCTATAACTTATCTTCTATGTTCTTCTGGAACTTCAGTTCCTCTTGTAGTAGTGGTATCTAGTCCTATAGCACCTCTTGTAGGACCTGCAAACTCAGGCTATAACAATTCAATGGCACCCTAAGCAGACTCTTGTAGAATCTATCTCATCCTTTGGTACCTTGGATCATCTCTCCAACCATCTATTGGGAATGAGAAATTTTGCAACTAGAATCAAGCCTTATACCTTTTTTTCCTTTTGTGGTGATTGGCATGAAGTACTATTAACTATTGTCCCCACTCCTTGTAATTATCACTCACCCTAGTTTGACCTTTCCACTTTCTCTGGGTGGTTGAGTAGATTGTAGTTTACTAATCGAACATGGAAAAGATTATCGGGCACCTCCAACCCATAAAAAAATATATTTGTTCATTAAACACAATATTTTACAATTATGTGGATAGGGAAGAGGTTAGGGGTGTCATACTTGATCCTACCTATGATGTTGAATTGTTGGAGATACATTCATGTCTCTACAGAGTTGGTGATCAATCAACTATTCTTTGGAGCTACCAACTTCTTTTCTTTTCTTATGAATGCGTCTTCACAACATAATGATATAGTTGACTGATGAAATCCTCATTCCATGAAGGCCTGTTTCTAGTGTTCGATTTGCTAACGTTAGAGTGGATAGCTGACATTATAATTTCTCCTCAGGGATGGCGTGACTTCTCTAGACCTCACGAATGGTCTCTTGATGCATGAGGGTGGCAAAATATTCATTCTGGAGCTGCAATAATTTTTGGTCTATGGTCTTCCCGGATATGTCCAAGTTGTCACAAGATTGATCTCCTTCCTGTATTACTCACTCAGTTCCTCCTCATAACCTCATATTTCATTCAGGGACTTGGATAAATCATATTGGGTCTAGGGACAGGAAAAAAATATTGCGAAGCTGGTGAGAGTTTTTGAAAAAGGAAAAGTTGAAGGTAGAGTCATTTTCTATGTTTTTTTATATGGTTAGGTGGAACATTGAGGATGAAAATGGCTAAATTGAGTGGATGAGGCATAAAGGAATTTAGGTGGACCTCTCCTAAAATTTCGCAATGAAAAACATGATCTTTTTGCCCCTTTTTCCAAGTGTATCTGCATCTTGTACCCATTTAGGACAATTCTATAGATGTTTAGGACAATCTTATAACATTGAAAGAATGAGGAAAAATATGTTTCAATTTATTGTTAAATGATGGAGACAAGTAAGGGGGTGGATTAATGATGACGAAAATGTAATGGTTGGTTGCGAAAAAAGTAGAAATGGATTGTGGAACCTATTTTATAGAGTCCCGCGAAAGAGAAACATTAGCAAACTTGATGTAAGGACTCCTCCGTGTCTCTTATTTTCTTTTCTATTTTCTATTTTACTTTTAGACATGCATACTACCTCTAGAGGGGATTTCAACCTACATTCCTACCCTGGGAACCATAAAGTAGGTTTTCACCTCAGGATATTTTTATTTTATTTTTTCTTTTTTTCCTTGTTTTCATTTTTTTGCTCTTGGGTTTCCTCACATATGTTTTCAACCTTAGAGCTAGCCTTAGATTCCTCATGGAGGTTTTCATCTAGCTCATTTACTTTTTCTTTTTTCCTTTTTAGAAGCATGTTTGAATGAGCATTATTACCATCCCATTCACATTCAACTCTTTTCCAATCTAACTGATAAACTCTTCTTTTCATAGAGGTATTTTGTACAACTCCAACCTATAGCCATTAACAAACTCTTCTTTTAATAGAGGTATTTTGTACAACTTCAACCTATAGCCATTAACAAGTAGGGAAATACCTTCCTCATAAATTGTTTTGATTTGGAAAGACCCATTCTCGTGACATATTTCAAAAAAATAGGGGCGTAACCTTCTTGTCATTAATTTTCCTTTAAAATCATTGAGTCTGGAATCATACAATAGGGCTTAATATAATTCTTGAGAATTCCTCTCCCTAATGTGTTTTCCAAGCCAAATTTTCCTCCATGGTGGATTACCTTATTGGGTAGGAGAGATTTTAGCCTAAATTCATCTAAAAATTGAGTTGGAGAAGCCTCCCTTGTTGTGTTGTAGTGAGGCCCAAGTCTAACTAAACTGCCATCCTTAAGGTATTGTATTCAAATTCGTTGGACAAGATGGCATGCTTCCCATAAGCTAGTTTGAATGGGGTAAATCTAGTGGTGGACTTGCATGTGGTGTTGTAGGCCCAAGTGGCTTATACAATTCTATATGCCCAATCATTTTAGTTGTTGCTAAAAACCTTGGTTAGAATCTTCTCCAATGTTTTATTTTTGACCTCCACATGCCCATTTTCCTAAGGGTGAAAGGCAGTGGATACCTTGTGCTTGATGTGGTTCTACTTCATGAGGTCTTCGGTTAGATTTGAGGTTGTTATCACCAAAAAATTGATCATCTAGCTTAATTTACTAGATGGATCGAAGTACAACATGTAAAGCCAATTTTAACATAGCAAAATTTATCTCACTGTGAGAGATTTATTAATAAAACACCTTTCCTAAGTAATTTATAGTTAAACACATGAAGAATAATTAAATAAATCACTCTTTATTTTATTTTCTTCTAGGAATAATTAATTAAACCATTGTTTTATTATTATTCCTTGTCAAATTTGACACAATAATGAAAAATAAATAGATAAATCATTATTTTTTTTATTTTTCTCTAAGAATAATTAATTAATCCCTAATTAATTGTTTTTCTTTGTCAAATTTGACTAAATACCTTAGGAATAATTAAATAAATCCTTATTTTATTATTATTTCTTAACTAATTCCAAGTGGTTATTCCAAGAAATGGATCGATAATATTTTATTATTGCTCATTATTCGAGGATAACCGAATATTTTGTTATAAATAGAAGCATTTTCCATTCATTATTCACTTTTGATTATTTTCATTGTTGCAATTGTTGTTGTAACTCATATTATTTTCATTTGTGCACACCATATTTTTGTTGGGCTTATGCATTATAGAGGAGAGAGACTCTACAAAAGCTGAAGACGTTTCAGGATAGCCAAGAACTCATCCCATAGAGGGCGGTTGGTAATGTTTATTTGTTCTCCTCACAGGTGTTATAATAAAATTATTCTTTACATATTTAGTTTCCATTGGATGATTTGAGTTATTACTCTTCCTTTTGTTGTTTAGCTATGATTGTGGCATAGATCAGAATTTTGGTAGGTTTTGCTTCTATTAGTTGTTGCAGATCTACAATGTTTAGGAGCCATTTATATTTTTTAGATTTCTTGTCATCCACAATCTTAAGTGGGTTATTTTCATACGTGATTGAGAATAAAATGCTACAACATAGGTGAATTTTGTCCCTTTATGAATGAATAACTCTCTTGGAAAAAAAGCTTTTAGAACATGCTCTCCCTCATAAACACAACCAAATTATCCTCAGTTGTTTCCTTAACTACCTTTGTTTCAACCCATTTAACTAGGTAATCAATGCACACAATTATATACTTCTTATGTCATGAGTGGGATCAATGGGCTCAATGAATTCCATGCCCCATTTCTCAAATGGATCTAGAGTCACTTGACGTTGTAAGGAAATCTCATCCTTAGTTGTGGACTTACCCATCCTTTGGCACTGATAACACCTATTGGTGTACCTTCTTGCATCTTCACGTAGAGTGGGCTAATAGTAACATGCTTGTAGAAATTTAAAGGTTGTTCTCTTAGAAGAAAAGTGGCCTCCACAAGGTCCATCATGGCATGCTGAAAGGATGTCAAGGAACTCCTCTTCCATAACATATCCTCCTAAAGATCTGATATGTCCATAACTTGAAAATATTCCCCTAATCCAAGTGAATGGGGCACTTTTCCTAATAATCTTTCTTTTTTATTTGGATAATAGATTAGGAGGGATGCTACGAGAAACCAAGTAGTTGGATATATCAGAAAACTAAGGAGAGAAAACTAAGATGGAAAATAGGTGTTCATCTAAGAGGTGATCATATACCATTTCCTCGTTGTCTACAGTAAAGGTTAGTCTTGACAAGAAATCTGCAATGACATTCTCTTTCCCTCATTTGTCTACTATAGTTAATCAAAATGCTATAATAATAATAACCATCTAATTATCCTAGCATTAGAATTAGGTTTATCCACTAACTACTTAATGTTTTCATGATCAGTGTGGAAATTATTTGATATCTAGTGATGTAATGCCTAAATGTGTTCAAAGAGTGTGCCACAACTAGGAATTCCTTCTAAAAACTTTATAGTGTAGCACAACTTTAGAAAGGTTCCTACTGATGAAATAGATAACATAGACCAATTTATCTTCCATTTTTCTTAAGGCTTCCCCTACAACTCTATCTGATGTATCTGTATCTATATGGAAAGGTAATGGCCAATTGTGACCCCTAAGGATGGATGCAGTGGTAAACTTTTATTTTAGCACTTCAAAGGCCTATTGATATTTATCTGTCCAACAAAAGTATGAATATTTAGTCAATAGTAAAAAGAAGGTTGAAGCCAATTTACTAAAGTCTTTCATAAACATTCCATAATACCCTTCCAATCCTAAGAAGCTCCTCATATATCCTTTATTTTGGGGGATAGGGACCCTTTTAATGATGGAAATTTTATTGGGATCAACTTGTTGTTGGCATTATGGCTAAAGCGTTGTCCTTGATGGCAACCCATATAGCTGATGGATCACTGTACAACAGGTCAGTAGCAAAGATTGATGAACAACTCTCAAATATTGAAGAAAATAAGGAGTACGCAGGCACACCGTACAAAAGGTGCGTACACGCAGGCATGTCTTATATAAAGTGCGTACATACCCGCAGTATACCCATTCATTGGGTGCGTACCCCCAGTGCACACACTTAAAGGCAGTAAAGCGCCCACACGTGGGGTTTCTCATGGTATTTAGCCGACGGTATTGTGTTATCATGGTGTCGGCCCGTGGTATTAATCCATGATTTAAGGAAGAGCTTTACTATATAAAGCAAAGGAGATCATTTGGCTTAAGCATGTTCTGGGGTTGAATATATTAAGAAGCTAGATCTGAATTTCTAGTGATGGGTTATGAGAGATGTCTAGATCTAAATAAGGCGAATCTACTGATGAATTGAGATCTCTTCGGCGCATGTTCAGATCTGTAGATCTGACTGTCTGGGTTGTTCTTGAAGTCTTGAAATTATCTATACCCGGAGGTATGCAGGTACAGTGAAAGAAAAGTGCGGACATACGCTGGGACGAAGCGTTTCAGGTGCGCCCATACGCAGGCACAGAAGGGTCTCAGGTGCGCTGGTATGCAGGTACAGAAGGGTTGCAGGTGCGCCCGTACGCAGGCGCAGAAGGGTTTCAGGTGCGGAGGACCGCAGGCAATTCAATGGACTCAGAGCGAGGTACACAGGCTAGCAGTTGAGCAGGGTGCGTACGTAAGTAGGCGAGCAGTTGAGCAGGGTGTGTACTATAAGCAGGCAAGCAGTTGAGCAAGGTGAGTACTGTAAGCAGGCAAGCAGTTGAGCAGGGTGCTTACGTAAGCAGGCGAGCAGTTGAGCAAGCTGCTTACTTCTCTTGAAATCCATGTTTATCCTTGCTGTGTTCTGGGTGTTGAAGTGATGTCTAGTTTCTGGTATTATGATCTTATGACAGCCGTCTGAAAAGTGATTGAGTATATCTTTATGTGATCTGATGAACTAGATCTGATTGATGACTCTCATTGTATATGTATTGATCTAGTGATTAGGTGATTCAGAAGGTTGTTTGATTATGAGCTTCAATGTGGTTATTGGGTCCAGTATGAAAATTGGATGAAATGTGGCCCTTTCAGATTATGTGTTGTGATTCAGTGTATCCAGTATGAAAATTGATGAAACGTGGTACCTGGAGGAGAAGATTGTAGGTCAGCACCTACGTACTAGTATCTAAGCTAGTACAAGAGCTAAAGGGAAATCTTTGGAGCATTGTAGCAGGTAGTAGCCTGCGTACCAGTAAATGGATCAGCTAGTACAAGAGCTAAAGGAAATCTTTGGAGCATTGTAGCAGGTAGTAGCCTGCGTACTAGTAAATGGATCAGCTAGTACAAGAGCAAAGGGGGTTGTAGCTCCCGTACTGGTATAAGGCTGCACCAGTACAAAAT